>LKNJ01003882.1:8252-81103 GCA_002120245.1 Maccullochella peelii
CTGAGGAAAAGTTTTTACTTGTCAGTTGTCAGACAATTATTGCCATATTTATGCTTTAAAATGTTTGTTATAGCTGCAGAATTTCTGTTTGATATCCTTTGAAAATACTGTAGAGAATATTGTATAATATATAGTGATCTGTCAACACCATGATAAAGTTTGACTGTGAAACAGAGAAATGTCTTGTGCTGCTTACAGTCACCTGTAGTAAATAATTAGTAGCAAATCTTTCACATTTTCATAGTCAGCTTATTAAATGTACCAGTTTTTTAACCCTTCTACATGGATGAAANCTGCCTGGAACAGACTTCATCCTGTAAGTTACCATGTCAACATAACTGAAGGAATTACTGATCTTATAAAGTAACTTATGTAGTTGAAAAACTCCTCAGTAATCAAAGTATCTGAGGAAAAGTTTTTACTTGTCAGTTGTCAGACAATTATTGCCATATTTATGCTTTAAAATGTTTGTTATAGCTGCAGAATGTTTGATACCCTTTGAAAATACTGTAGAGAATATTGTATAATATATATTGTGATCTATCAACACCGTAATAAAGTTTGACTGTGAAACAGAGAAATGTCTTGTGCTGCTTACAGTCACCTTTAGTAAATAATTAGTAGCAAATCTTTCACATTTTCATAGTCAGCTTATTAAATGTACCAGTTTTTTAACCCTTCTACATGGATGAAAGGTTTTCACATCACCTATTTAAACAGTGTAATTACATAAAACCTTTGTGAAAGAACATATTTTTCTCTAATACCACAGGACCCTCACTACTAAATTTAAAAATGACCAGAATTCTCCTTGAAAATAAAGCACTTTATTCATATCCATTGAAATGGAAATAGAAATTGTGTATACAAAGTAGCAGAGTGAGGAGAGTGTGGTGGGTCCAGAACACCTCATCAAATACGAGCTTCATCAGGTCATTCAGATGATCTGTAAAACACAGCAGAGTCACAGTGACTTGTACATTATACTGTTGAGTTTTATCAGGGCTAACAATGTCCAACTGCTGATACATTTGGTCTTGAATGAAGAAGCATGTATTTAACAGGGTGTGTGGTGATCACAGTGCTAATGTCAACATGATTATAGTATGACGAGAAAACCAAAATGACAGAACACTTTTAATCCNTGTGAAAGAACATATTTTTCTCTAATACCACAGGAACCTTACTACTAAATTTAAAAATGACCAAAATCCTCCTTGAAAATAAAGCACTTTATTCATATCCATTGAAATGGAAATATAAATTGTGTGTATATAATGCACAGAGTAGCGAAGTGAGGAGAGTGTGGTGGGTCCAGGAACACCTCAGCAAACACGAGCTTCATCAGGTCATTCAGATGATCTGTAAAACATAGAGTCATAGTTACTTGTACATTATACTGTCAAGTTTTATCAGTGCTAACGATGTCCAACTGCAGATACATTTGGTCTTGAATGAATGGTAAATGGACTTTTACTTATATAGCGCTTTTCAACCGTTGAAACGGTTCCCAACAGTAACTTAGATTACTGCGCTGTAACAGTAATCTAAGTTCTAACAGTAGTCTAATTCACCCATTCACACACACATTCACAAACCAATGGGGACACAGCTGCCATGCTGGCCTCCACCGGGGGCAACTTAGGGTTCAATGGACGACCGCACTACCCTCTGTGCCACAGCCGCCCTGAAGAAGCATGTATTTAACAGGGTGTGTGGCGATCACAGTGCTAATGTCAACGTGATTATACTATGACAAGAGGAAACCAACATGACAGAACAACACTTTTAATCCCATAGTGACCAGTGAGGTGACCTGCCCAGTGTAATTGTGTAATTCTTGAATCTAGCTTTTTATACCATACCATTTCTAGGTGATCCGACCATAGTTACTGACATTTAAATCATCTTTTTTTATATATATAAGGATCACTCCCAGTGTTGATGTAGCCTGATAAGTTTTGTGACATTTGGAAAGTTTTTAATTATGATCCTTTTAGTATTTATACTAAATCAAGTAGGCCTGATCATGTGCATTATTTTGAGCACTGAAAATACTTTTCCTTACATTTTTTACATTGTCATATTCTCAGTAATTGCACCTACCATGCTCTTTATGTAGAATACTGTGGAAGGCCTCAGTGGTGTTTGCTCTGCTTCTCCACATCACTGAAAGCCCCGTGGAGCTGCACAGGGNTAAAACACAGCAGAGTCACAGTTACTTGTACATTATACTGTCAAGTTTTATCAGGGCTAATGATGTCCAACCGCAGATACATTTGGTCTTGAATGAAGGAGAAGCATGTATTTAACAGGGTGTGTGGTGATCACAGTGCTAATGTCAACGTGATTATAGTATGACAAGAGGAAACCAAAATGACAGTTTTAATCCCATAAAGTGACCAGTGAAGTGACCTGCCCAGTGTAATTGTGTAATTCTTGAATCTAGCTTTTTATAGCATACCATACCATTTCTAGGTGATCCGACCGTAGTTACTGACATTTAAATCTTTTTCTCCTTTTTTTATACGGATCACTCCCAGTGTTGATGTAGCCAGATAAGTTGTGTGACATTTGGAAAGTTTGTAATTATGTTCCTTTTAGTATTTATTCTAAATCAAGTAAGCCTGATCATGTGCATTAATTTGAACACTGAAAATACTTTTCCTTACATTTTTTACATTGTCATATTCACATCACTGAAAGCCCCGTGGAGCTGCACAGGGAACAGTGGGTGTGCCAACAATGGTCTTTGCAGGACACAGTAGCCTGGACAGCTGTAACAGAATTGCATTTTTCATGAAACCCAAACAATAAGAACAATACATAGCAATATTACATTATTATAAGTACAACTACTAAAGGCTGCAACAGCTCAGTGTTAATCTTTATTCAAAGTAGTCGGAATGTATCAGGCTACAAACATTTACCTAGTGAGACTCTGTTGTTTGTAATGTAAGGTGAGACTACATGACCGCAACAGGAGAGACCGAGGGCTGTTTCCCTGAGGTGAGGTCTCTGCACATTTTAGCAGCGACACACTAACATACATATCTACACACTGCAAAGCGTGCCCATGTAAAGTACATTTTCCCCTAACATGGTAACGTCGTAGGCACGCTCTCTCCAGCACCAAACAAGAAGAAGCAAACTGGATAGTTACTTTGGTAACGGCCGAAAAACTCATCAAATACCGTCACACACACACACACACACGATAGATGGTGAATTAAATGTTTTATGAGTCGGTGTTTAATTCGACATGCATCTGATCCACCAACCAGCACTTATTTTAGTGAGAAATCTTAATTTTTGAAACAGTTTGCCTCTCATTCCTACGGTCCTCTCCCACTAAAATGGCGCAGCTAACCAAAGGAGACTGGCAGCGAGTTGAGGTGACAAAATGTAAAGTTTGCACGGAAATACGGTTTCTTTATGGATTATATTAATGCCGAATTGACAATAAGACTGTTGACATGTGACGCCCTTTATTTTGTGTTTCCAGAGTTACGTGTTTTTATGGACACGTGAGGAATTTGGCGTAATATTTTCCCCGGACAGCGCAGTCTCATTTCCCTGCCATACCTCATCTTGCCTATCAATAATCTTGCACCCCCACTTTTAACAATAACTTGGCGCCCATGCTTACAGACATATAACAAACCAAAAGCGTTAACGTTATTCAGGGTTGCCAACTCTCACGCTTCTAGCATGTGACACACGCTTTCATGTTCTGTCTCACACGCTCACGCTGCCGAAACAATTCTCACGCCAAAACACTGCAACAGCAACAGAGATGAACAGGTGACCGGACGTACCGTTGGTTACGTACTGTAACCCCCATTCTATTACTCTGTTTGGTCCGCGATATGTGCTTATCGCCATGTTGATCGGACAGCTGTTCTGGTGGAAAACCCTGCACGGAGCCCAGAAGGCGATCAAGCAAGTCAGTGAGTAAATGAGTGTTCATATTTGGCTGAGTAAGTGAAAGAGTGAGTATGTGTGGTCATGTGTAGATTTGTCTGTGTGTGTGTTCATGTATTGGCTATGTCAATATGTGTCTGGAATAGGATAGGTTCCTGTTTCTTTTGTTTCTTTTTGTTTATTTCTGGTTCTTGCTAGGCTACTTGTGAACATTCAATAAAACGGTGTAGTTCTGATATTGGAGTAGCTCTGACTGTGTTTGAGTTTCATTAGTGAATGAACCTGTGTGCCCTTTAGTATTTGTCTAATATTGTGAAATTGGGAGTATTTCCCAGGGTGGAAGTGGCTTAGTCAGGCAATATCCTTAAATCTTACAATATAAGGTCCTGCTCCCGCCACATGTGTAAGGTGCATACTTTTTTAAACCCTGATGGTGAATTGAGTCCAAATATGTGCATGTGATAAAGTGCGCGTGATTAAGCCCATGGGCCATGGCATCAAAATCTCACTCTAGCCAGGTACCCAAAGTTGGCAACCCTGCGTTATTGTGTATCTTACAGCAAGTAACGCCAATAACGTTCTAGAAAATTACATCTAATATTTACCTCAGCTAATAGTGTGCTAAATGGCTAAAGAAACAAATAGCATAACTCTTTTTAAATACTTCCATTTCCCTCTTCTGCAGTTGGATCCACAACGGACGTATTGATCCCTCTTTTAGGAAAAGTTTCATTGCCAGTTGTTACTGACCCAAGTTGGAAAAGCAGTCACACACAAAGTGGTTAGGACAGACGTAGCTTACAGGTTTTTGCCAACTGTAGCTGGGACATTACCTTCAAAAATAAACTTTATCCACTCAGCTCCTCTGTCCTCTGAGGCTGGGGGCCAATGTAGCAATTTGTGCTGGTCTGTGCAGCCAACAACAGAGCAGTTCCCGTACTTAGCTCTTAGCGTCGTCCGGAGCATGTGAGAAAAAAATGCCAACATCTCAAAGTTAGTGGGTGGAGATACTGAGATGAGGGGTGGTATAATTCTAATGAGACTGCACTTGACATAAGAAGGGGAGCGAAATCTGAACGGCTTGTTGAATTTCTGACATAGGCAGCCCACAAAAAAATGACTGGGTGGTCTTATTTCACATTTTGTGTGTTGGTAGGCACCCCAGATACCCACATGTATGTGCACAAACACTGAAAAAGTGAGTTTTTCATTATATGTCCCCTTTAACAGAATAAAATGCATATAGGCAATCAAAGTTTGGATAATTCAGCAAGGGACTTTATAGAAGAGAGCCAGTGGTGGAATGTAACTAAGTACTCAAGTACTGTACTTCAAATTCAAGATATTTGTACTTGTACTGAGTATTTCCATTTTATGCGATGTTATGCTTCTACTCCACTACATCTCAGAGGCAAACTTTGCACTTTTTACTCCACTACTTTTGTCTGACAGCTTTAGTTACTAGTTACTTTTCAGATTACAATTTTTCATACCCTTCCTGTCCAGTGAAAACCATGTTTCTCCAAATTTAGTGGTTTTGAATTAGAATTTTTCTGATAAACTGCAGGATTAAGTGTCCCTTAATGGGTTGAGAAAATTCTCCCACTTCTTAAGATAAATTTACTATTTTTAAAAAAAAACCTTGGATTAGCTGTAAAATGCACCATCACAAAGCTGAAAACAGGGCTCTTTCTCTGAGCTCTTGGACTTTTTAGAGATATGTGGTTCTCACAAGACAACGACGCTATAAACATATCATGATCTTATAGAATATATTGCATTGCTGTAGATTAAACTACCCAACAGTGTATAAAATAGTTAAAATTATCTCAACCTTAAAAAAATACAGCAGCAAAATGTCACATACACATTCATGCATCAGTAATATTGATCCAAAAACATCATATATAAAAGTAAAACACTGACAGGATCATTTTTCTGAATGAGTACGTTTACTTTTGATACTTAAAAAAACTATAAAATATAATTTATCATTCATCACTGTCTATTCAAGGTTTTCTTAACTGATGTTATCCGATGTCTAAAGCCGGAACAAAGAATGGACTTATACACTGCAAGCATTTCTTCACATATGCACTGAAAAGCCATATACTTCTACTATCTGCTTGAGCCACATAGGCTTTTTAAAAGTTAAATGTTTTGTTCTCTCTAGAAAAGTACAGACAGATATTGTTCTATCCTCTTTTGAAAACAAAAAACAGATTATTATACTGAAGGAAGACTCAACCAAAGAAAGTAAGAGTTGCATTATGTCACACTTTCTTACTCATCCTCTGGCACTCTCAAGTGGAGCAAGGACAAAAGTATATTAAAAGCCTCTATTTAATCAGGCAAATTTTGTTAAAAATGCAGACAGGGTTTTGACCTGTCAGGTTCTTCACCAGGGCATATAAAAAGAAAGCCCCTGTGAGGTGGTGATCTGAGTCTTAAGAGAAAAGTTAAGGGTGCCTGGAGAACTTGAGACTGAATGAAAAAGGCCGACTTAAAATGGCAAGAGAGACATTTATATTCATGTACACAGTGTACACAAATTCCATGACAGAAACAAAGGCTTCTCAGCTGACATAGAGTAGATGAAAGCTGTATTAAGATGGGAAAGCTATATAATTGATTTGGATTTGGTGTCACAAACTCTACTACACTGAAACACTGAAAGGACGTATGGGAAGTTTTCTGTAATGATTTGTGTCAGTACAGTATGTGCATATGATTACTTTGACCTGTTTACTCTCTACTCGGGGCCACAGCTTCCGACATAGAGGCTAATCTGTGGGTATATATATTTATATAAATAAAAGTGACTTGACTATCTGCCTTATATCTGTTAATGATACTTGTTTGGTCAAAAGAATGTCGTACTCATGATGCTATCTTGATCTTAATTCAAGAAACAGAGAAAAAGAGAGGGAGAGAGTGGAGGCGGTGAGTGGGAGACAGGACGGGTGGGTGAGGGTGCTTTGATGTCAGGAATATGTCTTTGAAGCCTGTTAGCTTTGTAATGGGCTTTAAACGTTTCCATACCTGAGCAGAATTTCTACCTCTTACCGTCTTCCTGCTACCTGTGCCTAACCTTGACGTCAAGAACAAATTCCCATAAGTCCTGTGATCCCACAGGACCTGAAGATAGTGAGAGTTGGCTGGCAAAATTATATCTTGACACATCAATTTGCCACTTAACTGTGAGCTATCGCCTCCATTCACTCCGCTCTCCTGTCTCATCAGATCTCTGTCTCGTAGTTGCAGGTTTTTAGCAGACACCAACAGCAAAACGAGATGCTTTGTTTCTGACACATTCGCGGCTGAAGAGCACCACAACAGGATGCAGTGTCTTTGCCGCTTCCTGTCACCTCCCCTCCCTGTGACCTAAACCAAATACAGTGTCACACCTGAGGCACTGGGACCATAAAGAGCACTAATCGGCAGATGCCAGGGTGTTCTGCACAAAGTGCTCCCGTATGACAGTCCGTTCCCCTTGTAATTACTGAATCTTGGTTGGGATCATTAAATATTCATCCACCATCGGCTGGGAGCTGCTCCAATCTGCTATGTGGCAGCTCTTTTCACACAGATTGGTAATGCAGCCTTTTCTTTTGTATCCCCCTGTTCTCTTATTCACATTTAAACTTTTTACTTTTTTAACTTTGCACAAGAGTTTCACAACTTTCACCTAATACTTATACTGTATTATTACCTTTCTGGATGCTCCCTTTTGGTAATTTTGTACCAAATTCTTGAAGTTCATTAGATATATTTTAGATTTTTTGTGGGATCATATACAACACGGTACAACATGATCTATTTCAGGACACTTAAGTCTGCAGAGGGGAGAAACAGATGCTACTGTGATGTAGCAGACACACATGAAGAGGAGATAGGAGGGAAGGTGTGAACTCTAACAAACATGAAGCCCACAGCAACTACAGTAAATGTGAGCGCAAGCTGAAAATCACCACTATCCCACAGGATTAAGTCTTGAGTATTACTAAAGCACAGGCACCATTTGCGTAAATCTGTGTGAGGGAGGTGCATTTAATATGAGAAATGGGTCTATTCAATATACTCAGCTTTATTACTGCTGTGTGTCTTTGAAAAACAAAACAAACGCCTACATTATAAGCCAGGGGACAAGCAGAAGGTAAAGGTCAAAATGGTATTTGCTCATTTTCGAAAATTGCAAATTCTAACCCACAACACTGCACCCAACACTCAGAAATCCATTGACATCTTCTAACAGTGAATGAGCTGCAGAAAATATTTTGCTTTCTCCTTTATAAACCATCTGGTGACACTGATATTTCTTTTCATTTTATTAATCATTTACTGTATTTATTATGAACAATGATGGTGATTTTATTAACGTGTGCAGCAGATATAAATGCTATTAAGATGTGCTGTATGTGTGATGGTAAGGTGTTAAAGGCTAACCCATTAAAAATAAAAGTGATGAAACAATATTGCCTACCATTAGCTGTTAATTGCTTAGGGGCTGAGACAAAGATGTGATAGCTTTACCTTCACAAACTGAACACTAATTCGAGCCCTTCAAAAGTCATGTTTATTTATAAAGCCCAAGGAATACACTGGTCGAGGCTACTTAAGTAATCAACCATGGCTCACAAGCAAAATTATGCAACACAGTATGTTTACTTATTAGTTTGACCATGTGTGTCTGAGAAAAAAGTGGTTGAAAGATACCAAGAAATTGGAGACCTTATAAACCAGTATGTTTACAAGCAGCTCTGTTGTAATTTAGTTTGTGGATGTTGCTGAATGCACATAATGCACATACACTCATTAATATCAAGTTTTGAGTTTGATATCATCATTCTGATGTAATATTGCAAAATGTGGTTGTTGACTTCTCTCAGAATTGTGGAGGTTTGCTTTTGGGACCATTAGCGGTGGGGCCCATGAATGGGGTTGTCAGCTGGCTGGGGGGCTGCCACATCCATTTGTGGTTCACAGCTAAATATTGCAACAACCACTGGCCACACTGCCATAACATTTTGTGTGGGTATTTATGGTCACCCTTTATAGCACACTTCATGATATCACATAGCCTAACAGGCATCTTCATCATTACATTTTTTAAAATTTGTTTCATTTGTTTATTGCAATTGGTTCATTTGTTTGAATTGCTATTAATCTATTCTTGTTGTGACGTTGTTGCCTTGTGTGAAACACTTTGTAATGTGGCTTTAGAAAAGTGCTCTATAAATTATTATTACTATTATTATTATTATTTGCTAACCACATTCATGCTCCAAAGGGGATAAGCCGTTTTTGTTTTAAAACCATGAATGTGGCCTGTAGTCTATTGCCACCCTCAGAACAACCTTTACTTTTTTAGCCCTACTAGGCCCATTTTCCCACTCAGCTCCAACACACTCATTAGACCATTAAACTATACCAGTGAAGGATATTTGCAAAGAGATCACTGTTTACCTAAATGACAGATGGGACTGGAATACTGCAGAGTGACCACTGTTAAGCAACTGTGTATTATACAACTTGTTGAACACAATCATTTGAAAGTCAGCATAAAAAGTGATAAATTCAATGACAGGCTCAACGCCAATGGCTTGTATTTACATGCAATACCAAGCTGAGATTATGGTACAAGCTTTTAGGCCTTGATAGCACGGTAGCTGAATAACACAAATGCAATGCAAGAAAAAAAAAAGAAAAACCTGAGATTTTTTTAAATAGGCTTACTTAAAGACCTTGTTTACATAATAGGTCTATTCATATGCATCAAACAACTTTCCATTAATAAGAACACAAGTGTGACAGCGGCCTAAGTCGAATCACAACAAGCTAAATACAGCTGCACTGACAAAGATCACAACAAGCACATAGCATGACAGCTGACACAGCACAAACAAAACAACATGATGGAAATAAGAATGACTTGAACCCACGCTCTTGTAGTCCTCAGTCTGGGCCTTTAGTTTTTACCCGTCTATGAGACTGGCCAGAGCTGAAAGTCATCCATGACAAGTCTGGTATGTTTTTTATCCATTTTAAAGGCTAAGGCTGGCATTATTTTATCTTTTTATTAGCACTGACAATTCCCCTGAAGAGACCACAACCAGAAGTGAATTTATCTGTGTAGCTACAGCCTGATATCGCTTCGTATTAGCTCGGCACAGGGGCTTAAAGTGTTGGGAGGCAGTTAGCTCTACCAGAAGATGAAAAATGTGACTCCTGGTAACTCGGAAGTTGTCTTATTTACATGATGATTCATCTTCTTAGCTGGCTTGCTAACGTTAGCAACGGGGAAGCCTACATTTAAGAATCAGTTGGTTTTGTTCAGAGTTGGAGGTAAACCTTGCAGCTTTACTGTGAAAGCAGGATTTCTCCATGTTAAATATGTGATGGTGGTGGAGGCTTTGGAGTTGTTTAAAGGCACCTTTGACAGAGCAGGGCTGTAAGTAATGTAAGGAGTAATGGAACCCATTACATTTGCTGGTGAGTAATCAGTAAACCTTTTGAAAGAGGAACCTGTAATAAGTAATCAATTACATTTTCCTTCATTGGCCATAATTTCTTGCTCACTGACTGTAATGCTTCTCATCAGGAAAGCACTCAGTGCTGCCACTTGTGGCTGGAATCTAAGTTGCAGCAATGTTTGCGCAGCAATAATGTAAATTATACCCATGTGGCCACCATGTGTCATCTGTTTCTAGTCTTATCATCCCAGGATAGACATTTGTTTTCACTATTTGCACATGTTCATGTCTCACAAGACATCTAAGTCACCATGTTTGTATAAACTGTATCCAATGAAGTATTTGACTTGTATGACTTATATCTGCAATATTTATGCATCCACATTTGACAAAAACTACACATTGTGACCCTCTTATACTGCACATGCAGTGACCGGTGCAAGTTAACACCTTAAACATTCAAAAGCAGCAAAATAGAAAAACTTACCTTAGTGTCATTTGTGTAACAGGGCTGACATTAATTTAGTATGCATGTATTTTTTTAATAACACATACATTAATGATGACAAGTGTTCTAACGTGTCATTTGTAGGTTGGTTTGTACAATAAAATTACCCTTAGCTTGCATGCAAAACACTGTACACTCTCTTGATTGTCAGTTTTTTGCCCTGGTTATGCCTTGTAAAATGTCAGTTACATGAAAGAACGAAAGCGTGTAATTTCCTAAATTAGTTTAATACAATTATAATCACTCAGTTTTGCTCCGCATCAAACATCACACACAGCATCCACACCTGGGTGTCGCAGACTTGGTGTGTCACCTTGGCGTTCATTATTCAAATCCCTCCTCCTCCTATTTTCATAAATTTCAACAGTAAACGAGTGCTCTGCCCTACACCTTTACTGGAGTTTGTTCACAGGTGTACAAAAGACGCCTTTTCCTGTCACGGAGGGCTGTTTGTATTATCACTAAAACTTACAGTTAACGTATAGAGAGGCACGTGACTTTGAAGTCTACTGTCACATGTCAGAGTATAATGAATGATACAGATATATAGCTAAACAAAAATAACAAGCTAAGCAAATATAAGAAAATGTATAGGTGTATACAGGAAAGAGCTGGACAACAAACTATCTGTATACAGGTTAGATTGTTACTGTGCACTGTATAGGGTTGTGTTACAGGTAGTGCAAGAGTTCATGGCAGTGACTGGGATGGAAAAAGAACTGGACAGCTTGTTTTTAGGGTACAGTGTACATGTACTTTATTTGCTGATGTGTTGTATGCACTCATGCTTACGGTATAATATAAAGGTCTTTGCACTATCTCAGTTTCTTGTTGAAATTGATAGCCTTGACTGACAAGAGGAGAGATAAAAATTGCTCTTTGTCAAGAAAATACACTGTCTATTCTATTTTCTCACCATACCCATGGAATTACGTGGTGCAAAGCAAAAATGTGTTTTTCTACTAATTTCTATTTGATTAATACTGTTGGCAGCTAAATAAACATGTATTAAATGAATCCTCAGAGTATAGTGATAATAGCCGTCTTCCATTGGCTATTGGGAAATGAGCAGAAAGCAAGAGACTGCAGCAGCATTCAGTGAGGAGCTCTCTCTGAGGAAGCACTGCTCTGCCGGCTGTAATAAATTGGCTGTTTATTACGTTACAGGAAATTAAACAGTGGCCCAGGAAAGGCTGCGCATTCAATTTAAACTCCTGAAGAGGGGAAGAGGTTTAAAGGACCAATAAAGTCACTTCACAGTTCCTCCAAAGGAGTGAAATGCCTCAGAAAAAGCCTTTGTCTTGCTGATTGCCTTTGCTCCCTTTTATTTCTTTTATTGTCAAATTTACTCTCTTATCTTAATCCTCATTAACAGTGTTGTCCTGCTCCAGTCTGATCTCTGCTAATGACTTAAAGGAGCCAGCTGAAACACTTATACTCACCGTTGAGCTTACAATTCATCGCTCCCTTTGAGAACCACATGTCAAGGAGAACAAACAATGTTCATGACGATAACTCACACTTTATAGCACCCGCGGTACTACTGCTATAGTCTAATTAAATTTCCTCTGCTGTCAAGCACACACAAATAAAAATAATTTCACGTTTTTTTCAATACATTCTGGGCGCACAGAAATGAAATGCTTATCTTGCTTAAAGGTAAATGAGAATTAGTGTCGCATGTGAATGCTTTATTGTTGAAACGGAAGAGTGAGAATGTGTTGTCACATTTCTCTGTTTCTTTGTCAGTGTGAGAAAATCTGATTGCCTGCGCTTGCTAGAATCCCAAATAGGCAGAGAAACAGAGAGACGGTAGGAGAGACAGACCTCTGTCACTGTAAGCTTGTGTCTGCTTCATCAGCCATTGACTAGTTTGGACTTGGGTGTGTGTGTGTGTGTTTGTTGGCGAGTGTTCAGATGAGGGAAAGGCGGTTATGTCTGACTGACAGTTAAGTATTTTTAGGCCCATTATCCATGCTTTTCAACATAACACCTTGCGTGACATTATCATTAATTATTCAAAGTTGTATCTTAAATAAACAGAGTTGTACTACAGATGCAGATTAAGTTGTTTACCCCGTATAATCACACAGGGAAATAAGTATTGTGTTTCAGTGCATTGTACTAATCATTCTGAATGCAGTGCTTTAGCAGGAAACAGACCACAGATGTTTTGTATTACATTTTTCAAGCCCCTCATATGCACACTCCAGCCTCTTTGCAGCGAAAGACGGATCATTTGGTGAGCATTTCAGATGGCAGATAGGCTGGAATGTCCATGTGTGTAATGCAGTGGATGACAATAAACACACAGCGTGTCCCCCTCTGTTACTGGGCTAACCTCAGTTTAAGTGTCATCAGTGTCAGTTCACTGCTAAACAGAAAAGTATGAATGGCTTTGAGCTAATAAGAGTATGTGCTAATGTGGTGGGCTTTTGCCTCAGACCTTTCCTTATTGGTCATATGAGCTTCCACACATTTCATTTTAAAATAAGAAAAGCAGAGGAATTACATATTGCTTAATAAATATTAACCCACCAAATTACTTCCTAAGCTGCTATATATTGTACAGTAGTGTCTGTCAGCAAGCAATGCTATTGTCAGAGTTGCCCAGCTGGCAATGTTTTTGCCAAGATTAACTTAAAACTATAAATTGTCTTTTTGTCTCTTTTCTTCTTCTATGTATTCTCCTTTGCTCTCTCCTTTTACTTTATTTATAATTCCCACTCATCTTTTTTATTCCATCCTTCTATTTTCTGTTAATATTATCTCCAGTTTTGTGCATTTTTCATTTTCTCATTTCTCTTCTCCCTCCATCCTCTCCTGCTATGATGACAACATGATTGTCTACCCACAGTGGGGATCCTCATCTACTTTATTACTCAGGTAAAAAAAAAACAAAAAAAAACAACATTTCATCACCGTTCTCTCTCAGCTCCTACGGACCAAAGCAAAAATAATAATGATGATGATTTTGTTATTTTTTTAGATAGAAGAACAAGAAAGCCATTCAATATTAATCTGTCTTTTAGGGTGGCTGTAGAGTGGGCTATACATGCAGAGCCTCAGTGGAGGACAGAATAATGTAGAATTGAAAAGCTGGTCATGAATAAATATGACACCACATTTTTCCTCCTCCTTATCGAGGTTGCCCAGAGAGAGGTGGAAAAGGAAGCACACTGATTACTGCAACTGCTGCTGACTCTCTGACAGCAGATGCTGTTGTTAATGATAGGGCACATAACTACATGAAGGCAACATACAAATCTGTTGCGAGTCAGCATACAACCTCATAGCACTGTGGTTATAGTAAAAACTGGCCATTTAGACCTATGATTCTTCTTAAGTACAGTCATAAAGGTCAGCGTCTCAGTGAAGACGTTCAGTACCTCCTCTGGATTTTGGACCGCTGCTTGTGTATTTGCAGTCTGTATATTTTTTTTCCTCGTATGACTGATGTAGCACAGCATATGTATTACATCAGTCATAGTACATGTTTGTACGCACCACTGGGTGGATTCATGCTGAATTTCAATTAACATCATTTTGTTTCTTTTGCACAGATGTCAGCTCAAAAGCAGAAACAACAGACAGATTTAAACATCCAGATTTTAAAAAAGCCACCTTACAAAACAATGCATCAAGATAATGATCATGTGCATCTGCCCATTGACATGACAGTGTCCTGCTGTGTCCCAGAGGCTTAACAGGAACTAACTGTACTTTGTGGAATTGAATGAATAAAAAACAGAGGGAGAGAAAAACGACTCAGGTAGACACGTGGAGATGCGAGGCTACGACTGGTGGATGAATTGTTTGAAATAATAATGGTGTTTAATGCTCAGGCCGGTCCTTTTGTGGAGGGGGGGTAATATAAGCCCTGTCGGGCTTTGCAGTGTTCCTCTAAGTGCTATTCTCAGCGCACTGTGATGCTCATCAGCTCCTCCTGCCTCTCTGCACAGTCTCACAAACACAGGCACTCCCACACACCTACCTCATACATTCTCTGGCTTTGTTTATGTTTTTGTTTTTTGTTGCCCTTTTTTCTCTCCCCAATCTCTTCCAGGTGATTGAACAAAAGATTGCAGATTGCTGTCTTTAGCCGGGAAAAGCAAAGGCAGCACTATGCAGCAGTCACCACAGCTTAAAGAGACTGTGGTCCAACAGTCAGAGCAAACTGGAAAATAGTAATAAATGTTATAGTGTGCGGAAAAATCCATCAAAGTAAGTAATGTTAGCTGGAGCGTACTCCTTGCTAGAAATCATGTAGACAACCAAAGTAAGGTGTAGCGTATGCTGGTGGCTTTCACCTTTGAGTGATGTTTAACAATTGAATAACATACTTTCTGGAGGAGGGACTGCATGAATACCAAGCAGATGAACTGACATCTCACTTAAATCAGTGTCTATCTGATTGACACACCTGGATAGTGAGGCACATCGTGTGCGTATATTGTTACTGAATGCACTGCAGAAGCATGTCACAGTGATTGACCTCATCTGCAAAAATCTCTCCTGGCTCTCTTTTCCTGGAGATCATAAATAAGGTGGAGTACCCCCCGTCTCAGCTGATGTCCAAGCTTGTACTGTTGTTGCCACTCCTGAAGAGCAGTCACTCTCTCCCATGCCCAGACGCACAATCTCTTACTCCTGCCTCTGATGTGTAGGGCACTCCCGGAAGCTGCCCATGATTATCTGAACACTTTTCTATATTTATTCCTGGTCATCTAGCTGAGCCTCAGACTTGAATGGTGTATGTCTCCGCCCGGGGACAGGAGATGAAGAGATGTGAAAAAGGGATCAGGAGAGGCCATCTTTAGATTTACCAAGATTTTTTTTACCAATACCTTGGGAAGGGGTGCCAACATCAAGCCATCACAGTGACAGTCAATCATATAATCTATTAAATATTGGGATTTTCAAATGACAGCGATTAGGTCCATTGGTCAATATGAAATAACTGTTTTAAGTACCACAGTACTGTGAAAAATGACAGAAATAGTTGTGTAAACAATTTTTAAAAAAGTTTGAGAGAGAAGTTCAATTCCTGGCTCCATTCTCATCTCAGCACAGCTGGCCAGCGTAGCGAAGTGGGCATGAATGTCGAGATGTCGATTATGGAAAGTCACAGAAATTGGTGTGGGGAGAGGGGGTTTGCGAAGCTATTCCATCATCCGACATACACTTCTGATGGAATATACTGGCGACTTTAGTCTTACTTTCCCTGAGCCCTCCGCCCCATCCCATAGATTTAACACTGAGATGACACACAGTAATTGACCTTGTTTGCAGTTGTTACAGATTGCTCTTTGCAGGGGATTTTCGAAGAAAAGGTATTGTATTGTATATGTATTTCAAGATACACTGTATATGTATTGTCGAAAAGCTTAAAATATATATATTTTTAAGAAATTGCCCAGCCCTACTACTCCATGGTTTTAATGCATTAACTGATTTATTTAGCTGAGCACAACAAGCTTTAAACATATCACTGACATATCAGCAATGTATATCGTTTATGTGGCTAATAGTACAACCACTTGCTTCTTTACACATCCAGCAGATACAGAAAAGCAGTTGCATTCATTTGAAGTCGTGCTTTAAATATACTCATGTGCATTATAGGCCAGGCTGTGTTTTGTTCACTAAGCCTGCTGCTAGTTTAACTATGTTGAGCTTTGACTTCAGCTTACACAATTGGATGCAACTCTTACTTTAGTATCTTCAAATTCTCATCTCAACTTGGAATGCAAATCTAGAAATCAGTGCTCCTAATCCTTGATCTCACCACCAATGCGGTGAGCAGGTATGCCTTATCTCTGATCCTAGCAGGCAAACTCAAAGGATAGTATTAATCATTAGCCTGCTAGCTTGATTAATACCGCTGCAGAGTATTACCATCCTGAAACTCACATGAGAGCAAGAAGATGGTTCCCGTAATGAGGCATCCATCTAAGTGCACTTGTTATATCTGTTTTATCCATTTTATCTGTGGACAGGAAGAGAAGAGAAGAGGTATTCTCTTATGTCTCCCGTGAATATGTCAGGTAAGATTCACTGGATATGTGTCTGTCCCTGCCTCATTAATGGGCACACTCCCAATTAGGGAAACTGGGCTAGATAGTGTAGTTCCTTTCCGCTAATGCTTCCCCTTACATTCTCTGGGTGTCTTTCTTCTTTCCTTGAAACCCTGGTATCCTTCTTATAGACAAAGCAACAACCAGCAACATTTTTTAAAATGCCACACTTGCATCAAAGTGACACGTTTCTTTACAGTGTGTTGTTGAGAGTCAGCGTTATTTGGATTTAGCTGAGCACCCGAGGCTAATGCCATCACTGTGGAGAACTGTCACTGAGCACTTCTGGATCAGATACACTTGGCTGGATGAGTCCCCTCAAGATTGAGAGTAACAACCATTTTATTCACAATTGCTGTCCTTGCTCTTACTGTACGGAGCCCAGAAAATAATTATTTAGAGGTTCTTTCAGCAGAACATGCAATATAAATATACTGTGTAGACCCTAATAAACATTTAATGAAATGATTTTCTGGTGGTTGTGCAGTTTACGTGTACAGTTTATTAAATTGGATTAAAAAATGAATTATTCAAGTTGAACTGAATTGAATTCTCACCTTTTGTGGAAGGAAATGTAAACTATGAAGACAGTCATAGTCAATGCATAGTTTTAACATTTTTTTAAAAGGGAATAAAACAGTTTTTGGACATATTTGTGGAAACAGCATCTAAGCTTCAAGCCTCTGTTTCCCAGCAGCAGTTGACTGACATCTAAGAGCCAGTATTGTTAGGGGATGCTCTGTCAAGTTCCATGGTGCGCTATTGGAGCCCTGTATAGCCTACGAACGTTGATACAAGGTGTTTTTTTCCACCTTTTTCATTAAGTCCACATAGCGTTAAATATTAACCGTTATCAATTTAAGCCGTGTGTGCCTTCACAACATTTCCAACATTCACTTCGAAAGTGGAAGCTGTTAAGCTAGGCTGGCATGCTAAAGTTAGCATTGATTCCTTGTAGATATTACATTTTGTTCATGTCATTTCAACACCTGCTGTGTCATTATCAGCTTTAGTGCTGTGTTCGTCCTGTATTATATAAAGGAGGGGTGGCTATAGTTAGCGGCCTCTCTTTCATGGGTCCAGATGTAGTGATGGCAAATGACCAGACTTTCAAAACTCACTGGGTGCTCCTGTGACCTCAGCACACCCTACATTACCCCATGATTCGAATCACAACGTGAAATAACGTAGGGAGTGCTCAAATCACACAATAGCAATGGCTATATATTTCTTCTTTTTCATAATTACATTTTGACCTAGCGTTGAACCACCTGTTAGACTAAACTATCACAAATTCTATGGTACATAACATTCTGTCCTAAAGCGTGAGGAAGAAGTGCACTACCCCTTCCCTTTGACTTGAGTTTGACTGTGCTCCTCTCAAACTCCCAATTTGGACATGAAAATTCCACCAGTGCACAGTTCTGTTTACCAGTTCCACTCCACGCTTGGCAGCCACTCCACAACTAATGTCACTGCAGAGAAGACGAAAAGAGAGAAGAAACGGGATGGGGTCTTTAATACTAAATCTCTCCGCTGTCACCTTTCTGAAAACTCTCCACTGACAAGGCCAGCTCATAGTAGGCACGAGAGGACTAGTTTTAACACCCCATCCAAAAACTTCAGACACCTCTAATCATTTATTGACTTTGTTGTTTAGCAGCAGCATTTTCACTCCTTGCTCTTGTCTCAGTGGGACAGAATTGGGGAGATGGAGTAAGATCTGCTGTCTCAGGGAAACTGGATATTATTTGAACAGAGCAGAAGCCATCGGCAGTCTCTGGGAAAAGGGGATGAGATTGCGAAGTGCTGTGTGACTTGAACATCTCTTGTCCTAAGGCTTGTTCAAACTGATTTGTACTGCACAGTGCTCTGGAGAGACTGGGAGATACTTTTTGTTTGGTCAAAACTCTATGTGTCATCTATATCAAAACAGAGAGCTGCAAAGATGCAGTGTAATGTGTATAGTGCTATTGGTGTGTAACATAAGGTGTTTTTGATAAGCCTAAAGCAAACAAATGGCCATTAGATAGTAGTAGATACAGGATACAGGAACAGAAAAGTATTGCAGCTAAACAATGTTTGAGTGTAGGAGGAAAGTAATTTTTCAGCCAGATTTTTTGGGAAAAGAGTCTGTATGTGTACAGTATGTTAATGAAAATGAATCATCCTAATCAGGGCTAAAGAGGATCTTATCATAGCCCACTGAGAGGCTTATCAATATCCCAGCATCAAAGGAGAGGGCTAACAGCATGGGCCTGAGAAGTATCTTCAAATTACTGCAGTTATATCAAGGAATAGTGCTCCTAATGAAGGAGCAAGGCATAATTATAGGGTAAATAATAAAACCGGCTGACATCAAATAAGCCTGAAATGGATTTTTCACCCCCAGCATGATTTTTGGCATATTTCCTACATCAGAATATACTGCGCGATGCCTGACTTACAAATGTGTTTGGCCTTGTCAGTATTATCAACTGATTTTCTTGAGTGAGCTGAGAGTGCTATAAAGCAGTTTTGAGGAAATAAAATATAATGTCGCGCCAGATTCATCTGACTGCTCACACATACACTCTGACAGTCCTATAGAGATCTGAGGATAGCTTAATTGAGCATACTTGAGCATACCGCAACATACTTGAGCTCCAACTATGCCCGTCAGCGTCAACTGTTAATAGCTTTAAGTTTATTGTTCATTCTAACCACAGGTTCAGCTTTCATTTGAATGGAGTGAAAAGCAGATTTAAACTTCTCACATAGCTGCATAAGTAAATTCACTTTGAAGCCAAACTGGCAAGTAATCTTTTTGACACACACACACACACACACACACACACACACACACACACACACACATTTGGTGGATTTTGCGAGATGAAAGGTATAAGGTAGCTGCTTGTCAGAAACTATTAATGTGGGAGTAAAAGTAATTATATTGGCATCTCTTTGAAAATCAGTCACATTGAGGTAAAGTGCTTCCAGTAGATGCAGTTGCCTGTTTGTACTTGTAGGGTGTTGCATTTGGTTGAAAAGTTAATAAAGAAGCCAAGCTATGAGGATGGATAAAAGAGAGTGAGAAGATCAAAAGCTGTTATTCCACTACAGGAAACATGAGTGGGATAATTTACTAGTTTCCATCTCACAGGAATATAGTTCAATCTACATTATGCAGAGATTACTTATTTGCATATAGTTTATTCCAGATAAGCCAAATAAATCAATAACCCAACTCCCACAATAGAAGGTGACATCATATTGTATGTATCACTCTGCACACATTAACAACTGGTGGGGCTGCCGTATGAGTCCATAATCTGTTAAATGTGTTCAGTTGGCTTTTCTGTCAGAACCTCAAACCTTGTCTTAACTTCTTAATCAAACCGGACATGTATTTTAAACAAGACCTACTCACCTAACTGTCACAGTACGCCAGGCTCCCGCCCCCCCCAGCTCCGTGAAGCTCTTCGTCTTCCTCCCTCTGTCTGTTTCCACTCTCTCCCTTCTTTCCCCTGCCCCCGTTTTCCTCAGACTCACCTGCCTGTGTTGGACGGAGAGGCGTGGCCCTCATCACTCACAACCTGCCCGTGAGCACCTTCTCCCTCACCTGTGTTCCATCAAGCTCATCAATCCACAGTACTTCTACCCCGGCTTGCCACCCACTCTTCGCCAGATCATTGTTTCTCGCCTACTGGTAGAAGCACTACGGCCACAGCACCTTTGAACCTAAAGACGTGATCTTAACTTTGCCTTGTTTGTACCTAATCCTCGTGTCTTCTCATCTCCAGGGCCAGCCCCACCTCCGTTGCCGTTCCTCCGTCTCCTGGAAAGACCTCCGACCCGCCTGCTCCGTCCTCGCTCTTCCCCGGCGTCTTCCCCCCCCTCACCTCTCCCCATTTCCTCAATAAACCACTCTCTCCCAGCCTTGTGTGTGTGTCTGCGTCTTGGATCCCCGCACCATCATGCAACACTAACTTTGTTATCCATCAAGTTTGACATTATTCACAAGCACTACAGTCCTGTACAGATTCTGCTCTTGTTTGAATAGGAATCCCTAATAATGGGACTAGGGAAAGACAGTTCAAAAATTTTGGAAATACATGTATTCGCTTTTTTTGCTGAGAGTTAGATGACAAGATTGATACCACTCTCACTCACACCTCTCTCCCACTGCCTGTTAAATATTATGCTTCATGAGGAAATGGTTAGCTTAGCTTAGGTTGGAAAAAGTGGGAAACAGCTAGCCTGGCTCTTTCTAAAGGTTCAAAAATCCACCAACCACCACCTCTAAAGCTCACACATTATATCTCTTTTGTCTCATTCGTGCAAAAACCTCAGTGTAAATATGACGCATTGTAGTTTTCAAAGGGGGTGCTGGACTATTCCTTGGCTGGGAGTAGTGACAGAGACTGCAGGAGGCCACTGTTAGGTAGGCTAAGCTAACCTGGCTGTAGCTTCATATTTAACAGACTGATATCAAACTGTCAGCAAGAAAGCAAATTGGCACATTTTCCAAAATTGCGAACTATTACGTTAAGTGTAGAATTGCTCATACAATAATTAAAAACTTTATTTATTCAGACAACCATGTAATACCCATATATAAACACTTTCCATGTAGAGTTTGCTTTAATTATTCAGTATATTTGCTTCCTTTGAGAAACTTACCTTGAGAGACATTTGAATTTCATTGATCAGATGGGCTGGATTATGGAGACAAGCTCATTGTTAGTGAGGTCACACATGCACACAGAGGAGCAGCTGTCTGATTGGCTACTTATCACCATGACATCAAGATATTCCAGTGGACAAGACTGCTGTCAAGATGATTCTGTCCAAGTTGACATTGTGCAATGAGGGACGTCTGCTGTAAAACAATCAGAGGGGGGACGTCGGCTGAGGCCCAGAGAAATAATACCGTTTGAGGTTGTTTTTCATTCAAGATCATGGAGCGTGTCTCCTCTGATATTCCCTTCACTCATTCACTGACGTGTTCATTTATTTATGGATCTGGCTAAGCAACCAACAGAGAATTCACATCAGCCTTCCTCAAGAGGAGCCCTGTCACATCTACATATTATAACAGTCCTGGCTTGACATGTCCCATCAAAAAGATGCCACACTTCGTCTGACATCTAACTTTCTCCCTAAAACCTTTGGATGGGCGTACCATTAACCCTTCACTTGCCCCTGCCCAGATGTTTGTCACCTCAATATACATTATTGAAGTGCAGTACTTAAAGTGCATGGAGAGTAAAATAAATAGCCTGCTATTTCTTTTGATGTACAATCTATACAGCAGCCTGCTAAAACTTCTTTGGGGCTTTGGTGAGATAGAATTCATGCAAAAAATGTTGGATTACTCTGATTGTTTCCCTACCCTTATTGATTATTAATTGCAGATACAGGATTAGATGAAAATAGCCATTCATTTCAAGCTCTAGTAGGCGGAGTGTACTGTATGTCCATATCTATTCCACCAGCTGGCCGGTTGCCATGTACCTATATTCCTCCTCCTCTGGCCTGGAGGATAAAACTGTTTTAACAGCCAAATGAATCAGGGATGCAACAGCTTCCTGCCAGCTTTGATTTCAAGTCAATATTTACTCCCGAGATTAAGGGAAGTGAAAAGCAGCGGCAGCTATTAAACAGAGGATTTAGCATCGGCACTTAAGACACACTTGCTTCTTCGAAAATGTAGAGGTGACAGCGAAAAAGCTGAATGTGCAAAAAGGCACACACCCAAAATTAAAACAAGTTATATAAATCACCATGGAAGAAGTGAAGAAAAGAACAGAAACACCTGTACCTGTAGTGCAATCCAATACAACAGTCCTATATTATGGGGGTCTCGTTGTTTGATTCTGTCCTAACAACCCAACTAACGTTGCTGTTTTCAGATTCAGGATCACAATAATTGACAACACTACTACAGTGTATAGCACTGAACATAAACATTCAATCATCAAATATGCAACTACAAAAAAACATCTCATTTTTTGCAAGGGAGTAATGGAACAACAAGGATCAGCCACAGTGAGCTGTTAGATGAAGAGCTGCAGGCGACAGGCTGCACACTTCTAACTCCTCAACAAGGTAACAAACTTTCCTGTGAAACTTTGGCAAAAGTTACTAGACTAACTAGAAAGATCTTTTCTCACACATTTTGCCTTTATTCTTCTGTGGGTCATTTTCTGTTCTGCTTCTTCCTGTTCTAATCTTCTCCTTCACTTCACACTGCCAAAAACTCCATACATTCAGTCTTAAAAACCTACTGCCCACCACCTCCTCATCGTAACCATTACCTCCAGGATGTTCCAGGATGTTCAACTGACATTTTCCATCAACCACCTGCTGGCTTTACTCGACCACCACCAGCTTCTAGACTCCGGAGGATCCTGTCCTATCTCTTACCTTCATATGGGCCTATGCTTAATGAAGAAGCTTCACATTGATAGGTCTAATCACCAAAGCCTTTCTCCATGACTAACCTTAGTAAATACTTTTATACACTTCTGATTTCTCCTCACTGAAATTTAAGTTAAGGCAATGTCCTCCTAAATAACAAAAAAATATTTATGTATACTGTATGTGTGCATGCACGTGTGTTTACATGGATGCGTACCAAATACTTAATGTGGTGTCAGACATTTGGTCGAGGTGGATGGAAAAAAAATCTAAATATATATTTATAACAACCTGAGTCGTAGCTTTATAGTTATAGTCAGTCATGACATCTTACACATCAACTTCATTACTGACACTGCTTTACAATACAGAGCAAGCACTGACAGTATTTACAAAGAGAGTGAGTTAAAAATGATTGATTTAAGAGGAGATAGATTATATTATCTTTAATCTAGTGGTAAATTACCACAAGCAGACGGAAAACTACAGAGCCTGTTTTGCTGCAAAAGCATTTTCAACAAACAAGTTATGAAACACTGCAAAACCCCCCATAATAATAGTTGATTTCACAAAAACATTTACAATCATACAGTAATATCCTGAAATTGCTGTCTTTCCACCACCTGTTGTTTCCAGCTGAAGGTGAAGGAGAGAAGCAGATGTTACTTTATGCAGCAGCAGCAATAGATTGTGGAATATGTCTCAGAAAACATACTCAGAAATTCTTATACGGTATACACTGTACAGTTTGTTCGACCTAAGTCAGTATACTGTATTATGTTATAGAAACACATTTTCT
The DNA here is from genome assembly GCA_002120245.1 of Maccullochella peelii. Taxonomy (NCBI): domain Eukaryota; kingdom Metazoa; phylum Chordata; class Actinopteri; order Centrarchiformes; family Percichthyidae; genus Maccullochella; species Maccullochella peelii. Next base: position 32,439 of record LKNJ01003882.1, read on the forward strand.
ATTTGCAGTATGTTGAGTAGGAGTCCTGTTCCCCTTCTAAACACAGCACTGGGGTAGCCTCTGCAGCTTAACATGTGAACCTTTGTCTTGTCGATGCCTCCATATTCCATTTTTGCCTGGGTATGGGAATTACTAATGTAGCCAGAAAAATACGTGTGTGTGTGTGTGTGCATGTGAGTGTGTGTGCACAGTATTATAAATAATGGTGTACACGCAGGAGGAGAACATTGAAATAACTGTCATCAGTATAGAGTACCTGAGAGAGGATCATCCATCAAACACTATGGAGAAAGCCAGTCAAGATGTAGGACACTATATCATGTTACCCTGAGAACTTGTGAGCATTGTATGGAATTACAGTCACTGGTAGCTTCTGCTGAAGCTGGTGGTGTGTCATACAAAGCCTCGCCCACCCACCATCCAACTGCACTTCAACAACTATCTCCCTCTCTGCACCATTTAATCAGATTAATACACGTTATCTTAGTTTTCTTATATCTTAGATTTAATGAAACAGCTTATTTGTGGTGTTAGTGAACAGCAAACAAACATCTATTTCTTTTCAAACACAGAGCTGTCTTAACATGATGCCTCACTTTATGATTTCATGGGAGTGCAATCGCTTCATCTCTCCTTACTCAAAGAGCCACCTTATGTGAGTCTGACAGGAGTGAGTTATGAGAGGCTATGACTTGAATCGTTTGCAACCACACAAGCACTGGTTGACCTTAATTTCTGGGCTCATAACGCTCTGTGCTTGCAGGTATTAGAGTTGGATCCTTGTCTTGTTCTTTTTGCTTGCTCGCTCCCTCCTCCCTCTCTCTGTAACCCCTTGCCCATCATTTGTCTTGTCAAAAGCAGAGAGTAGACAGGTAAATGGAAGCACGCTGGTGGGTGGGTGTGTTTGTGTGTGATTACTGAAAATGTGTGCAGAACATCTCTGACCTGTTTCACACAGTGCTATGTGTGTTTTTATGGCACTCTGAAGTATGAAGTCAATAATATCTGAGCTCCACATACAGTAGTCCATACACCAGTCAGTCAGCTACGATATATTCACTAGATAAACAGAGATGTCCATCAGAATGCAAGGAAAAGTATGTTATTTTTTATGAGACTTTCACAAGAAGAATAACAGATTTATTTTCTTTATTATGTTTCTCAGGTAGGCGTCTGCTGTTATTTAACATATCTACAAGACAGCAGATACAGTATAACAGAAATGAAAAAAGAGGTAAAACTGCACCCAGTGTCTTTTTCCTGTTTTCTTCACCACATAGAATGAGATGGTGCACAAGAGAGAGGAAATTGGCTGCAACTGATTTGAAATGAATAAAAAAAAAAAACTTGAATCGCAAAAGAGTCACACCTGATATTTCAAAAGCAAACTGTGCACTGGGATGCCAGGGATGCATATCCTTACTTGCATTAAAAACCTCAAAGGATACTGTAAAATAAATCACAGCTGAAAAACAATCAAAGACAACAAAGCAGACAAATACACAGCCATTAGATTTAAACCAAGGGGCAAATTATTTGACAGTGACAATATAAGCTTAATTCAGTATATGTGAAGTGTTCTAGTCTACATCACAGATACACAATGTTTTTTTTAAATGTCATTTGCAGGTGCACTGGTGCCTGACATTTGCCATTTCAGAAACTGACAGGTTTTTTTCGTCCTTGTGGTAAATAACTGCTAAAAGCACAACTTAATGTTGTCAGGGAAACCTTCACTTGAATTTTGGTTGCATGAACATATCGGTCTGGGTGACTTGTCCTCCTTTCCTGTTTGAGCGACAGGAAAAAAATAATGGGTGCTCCTGAATGGTTGACTTGATGGTAGCACAGTGAAGCATGACCGAAGTTGTCAAACTACTGGGTCGTTCAACTGCGTTTGTGATCGTTGGTTATTCTATTACTGCAAGTGTGTGATGAGTAACTGCTTGACAGTATAATATAATATATAAGTAATATAAAATATATTAATAACAATGTTAGCAAAATAGTGTGCTGGTGTGATAAAAGCTCTATACAGTATGTATTCAGTGAAATTACAACAGCACTTGGCTTGTTATCCATCACAGAAGACAGTTCAAAAATCAACAAATTCTTGGCAGTGGATAGCTTTTCCTCTCGGCTAGTGTATTAATAACAACATATCATACTCATGTACAAAGGTGTTCATGTGCTGAATTAATTATTTGGGTGAATTACTCTCAAAACAAAGTCTGATAAAATCAGAGAGCACATCTGTAGAAAAAGTCCTTCCTAGCATGTTTTTATGTTCACACCATTATGGGTGTTTTTCTACTGGCACCAATTTGGCTTTTGATTCTGAAACAAGCACTTTGTTTTCCACCCAGACTTTCATACAGCAGAAGAAGGTGCAATACTGTGACTGTAGTTTCAGTACTATTTAAATACAGTATATGACAAATCAACTATATATTCATTAGTGCAGGCGTTCAGTTAATTATCTGCTTTTTTCTCTCTTTTTTAATCATCGGCTAGAGTAAGCACGTTAGTAGTGAAGGTTTTAACCTGCAGTGATCTGTGGCACTATAGCAATTTGGATATTCCCCGTGCCACTAAGTGTAAAGACTGACAATTCATTCTGCTCTCTGCGAAAGGAACATCAATGTGATGTTAATCACTGAAGTCATTTATTTCCCTTAAACTCTGGAGCCAGCTGGAGGCTGCAGCAATAACAGCACTCCGATACCCCTCTCCATAGCCACTCAATCAGGATATTAATTGCCCAGCTATGTCCCCCTGTTATCAATCTCTACCAATCACACTTTATTAAATAAAGATACAACTGCCTTCTGGCACACACTCACACACAACAGTGGGCTTTATCATTATGTATCTACAGTCAACAACTCTGCAGCTCTGGACACATAAAGATGATCAGCTCAAGACTGATGTACCAGTATCAACACTAAACACATAGTCCAGGCTTCCCAATTAAAATCCCTTTTGTGTTCTTCTTTCCACTGGCATATAGTGTGTGTGTTTATACACATATGGCCCGGCATGATAACGCTGAAGGTTGAAGCTAACATGTCCGTTACCGTTCAATACTCAATGCTGTAAGGAGCAATTGCTTACCCCTTCTGATGTACCCCACTATTTGTTGTCTGTCCTTCCCACATGGGATGACTCAGTGGCTTGTGGGCTGCCATAGAGACTGTTTTAGGTTGGAATTATGATCCCTTTAGTTTTTCAGATCAGATCTGCTCTACCACCCACATAAAAAAATGTCAAACATTTCGTAAAGCCTGACTTCTTTAGGTTTGCTGCATAATATGGGGGGGAAAACAACCTTGGTTGAGAGTTGATTATCAAATTCATGCATTTTGTAGATGTGGAGAATGCTTTTAGTTTCAGGTTGGTAACTGAGTGCTCAAAAGTCTTGTCTCAAAGAGAATATTTAATTAATTTGAGAAGGAGTAATATAGCACATTAGTTTTAGAGAACATTTTGTAGAAGGCCACAACAGACTTGCGCTATCATTCAAATATGGCAGTTGTCACCGTTTAATTGATTTTTCTGGCTTTTGTTTTTCACTTCAACCACAACCCAATACTACACTGCATCACAGTGGCTACAGAAAGCAATGTAGCAAACAACAAAGGAGTAATATCAAAAATGAACTGATGCCTCAGTGTCCTTTGGGTCTCGCACAAATCATACAGGGGATTCCTTGGATGCAAGTTAAGACTGCACAACCAGATGGCTTCATTTGTGTTTCATATCAGGGCTCATGCAAATGTTGGTATGTAGAACAGTACAGGCTTGGAAACAAAGTTAAATATAAAAAAAAAGTTTTTGTTCAGTTTGTCAACTCATCTGACTGAAGAGGCTTAAAGAAAGTGGGACAGAAAAGTGTCAAAAAAAGGTGAGGATGATCACATCATTATCAGTGAAATTATTTCACTCAATGCTTCACATAGCCTTTGAGCACAGACAAAATTGAATGCTAGGTTCAAACTAATTGCCTTTGTGCTGTTATCATCCTCCCACAGAATGGCTTTTATCAAAATCATTATCTAATGGCTGAAAAATTCTGGTTAAAGCTCGCACAGCTAGCAACAACTCACTCATATTCTGTCTCATGAAAGCTTAAATGACCCACATCCATTTTCCTCCCACACCCTCATTTCTCACTGACACTACAGTTAACATAATGCTGCAGCACAGTACCCACGAGTGCCATGGCTGCAGAAAGAGAAAAGGAACACATTTGTACCTAATAGCAACGTCAAGGTTCATTCGTCATTATGCTGACCCTCCCACTCACCTTGTATCCATGGATGACCCCATGTCAATCACTGACCAGGTGCATTATTACCCACTGCAGCCAATCACAACCCTGCCTTTAAATCACTCTCAGGTTGCCCTGCCTTTGAACCTAGCTATAAGGTCATCTAACATGTAATATATTTATGAATACATGTAATGCCCTTATCTCTCAGAGTACCATCATTGAAGTGTTGGTAGTCCGACTGAACTGACTGTCAAATATTTTTGTTGAGAGAGTTTACAGTGTTTACAGTCTACTTTGGCTTAGAAATTAACACAACAAATGCTATGACTGCAGTAGACGACGGAGTGAAAGGGCAGTAGTAGCAGGTTAGCCTTATTACTGTTATTCAGCAGGCATAAGTGCAGGCACCTGCATTGGGGTGACTTATAACATAAAACATAAAATGAGAGTCTTACAAACATAAGGTCAGTGTTTAAAGGCTGTTCTGTGTGTTTGAAAGACTTAGTCACCACTGGAGAGTTTCTGAACCTTGTGTGACACAGTTTGTGAGACACATTCAAGTAGAATGAATGATACAGTACAAATTCCATGAAGCTTTTTTACACAGGTGAGGACAGTTGCCATGATTGCACACACAAGTGTATTCTGCGAGTGTATGTGTGTGTCTGACAATGACAAAGAAAGTGACCTTAGCCCCCCCCCCTTAGTTACTGTTGCTATGCCTGTCAAGTGTTCCAATCTAGCACTGCATGTATGCAGCTTATAATGGTAAGATTAGAGTCCATGACTTTACACATAGGTAGACAAAAGCAGGATTCTCATTTTTAGTAAGAAACTGTCAGTTTTGCTGGTTGAAATGACAACTGTCGCTAGCAGATTTTATCAGCTGTAGCTAGCTTGCTAGCTAACAACAACTCTTTGAGTTGGTTAAAAACTCCAGCTTTTCTCTTTTTAATGTCTCCAGCTGACTCGAATGAAAATTAAAACCCTACTAATGGTCTTTAACAATAATTTAATGGATGTATATAGTTTACCTATATAGCTTAGTAAATGAATTTGAGGATGATGGTATGCTAACTCGTGGCCTTAGAAGTAATGCTAATGTTGGATAACTGCTGTAGGTAGTAAGCTATACATGCTAATGTTAGCTGCTTACATTAGATACCTGGCTAACTGGTCACCAATCACAGGGCTGACACACAGAGACAGACCTCTTTGGATGGTGGGAGGAAGCTGGAATACCTAGAGAGAACCCATGCGGACATGGGGAGAACATGCAAACTCCACACAAAAAGGTCCCAGCCGACAGGTGGGGTCGAACCGAGAACCGTGCTAACCACTGCACCACCGTGCCGCCCCTGCTTCAGCATATAGAGAAAAAAGCTTGACGTGCCTGCTGTGCCTAGTTTCAACATATGATTGAACAACTGTTGTTTTAAGAATAAAATGGGAGATTATAATGATCAGTGAAGAAGAATGCTACAATATGCTTCAATTTTTACCTACATCTTAAGATAATAGCTTTCTTTTCTGTGAGTACTATTATATTGCTGCCCTAGAGGTACACTGCTACTTACTGTTGGAAGGGAGGGACTGTTTTGAAGTGGACCAGACAGAATTAGGATAAGTGACGAGTGAGTATATGTATCGCTATTCAGTGGACTCATTTCACACTTAAAATCATGACCATTAGGGACCTCATTTAAGGCTGACTAAAGGTTCATAGTCAGAAACTGAACTTTAAGATATTACCATGGTAATGGCCCAAAATCAGAGCCCTGCTTTCAAAAGTCACCAAAAATGAGAGCTTAAGGGCAGCTTTTTAAAAAGAAATGCATCCCACAGGAATATACCAAGTGCAAAGAGAAGGAGACAAGGTAGAGAGAGACAGGGAGAGAAAGAAAAAGGGAAAACCAGATGAGTTTGGTGTGGATTTTCTCTATAACTTTAACCTGGGCTGTCTCCCTTCCTGTCTCTGACTGCTACAGACAATGGAACGTTAGGCATGCTCCTGCCGGTGTCATTGGAAGACTAATGAGATGGCACCAGGCCCATGAATGGCTCATTGGCCTGATGCACATTACTGTCTGTAAGTGTTTTTTCATCCTGTTATAGCCGGTCATGCAGCAGATCTTCTACCTGTATCAGAGATTGTGATGAATAACAAAAATGCACAGCATGGTGGCCTACAACATACCATCAAATGTTTAGGCCTGGAAGCAATTCTTCCGACACCCACCTGGTGTATTCAACTGTAACCATTTGCTATTCCAGACACACTGATTTAATTCATTCACACCTTGGTCACAGCAAGGTGGTGTCATGTTAAAAGTCTTTGCTGCAAGCAAAGTAATTCATTGAAAGGAAATAATTTTAGCTGATCCAGGCCGATCTTTCCTTCAGTTTTAGAGATTCTCTGGGTGTGAACACAGTAAATGACTTCTTGCAATTTTTAAATGTATAGGTCTAAACTGTGATGATTTGTATGTTGTGCATGCATGATTTAGTGGATCTCTCTCTGGCATAACTTAACATTGCATTAAATTATAGCATATATACGCTCTGTAAAACTTACAAGTTGCTATTTAACCTATATATGAAACTTAACATAGGCATTTAAGCTTGCTGAAGTTACTGCATAAGTGAACATCAAACCATTTAAATTCATTCATTGGTGTCACATTGGCCTCATGTCCATTCAGAGCCATTCAGTGCCAACCAGAGACATTTTGGCCAATGGACTGCAGCTGAAGAAACATGTTGCTTTTAAGAATGTACAGCATATGAACATTCATGGATGGTATAGTACTTTAATACAGTAGTTTTAGCAAAAGTAAACATTTGCGTAATTGTGAGATTAACCTTCACCTTGTCAAAACATAGTGGAGCTGTGAAGTTTGATGGATAGATGGTGCCAAAAAAAAAAAAAAAGGTAGGTCACACTTTTTCATGTTCTCATTCATAATCAATGATATCTTACGACTTCAGCCAGTCCCAAGAGACCCTTTACCTCTCTTCAAGTTTTAAATGCTTCTAGATTTAATATTCCTCTTCTATTTTGTAACATTCAAGGCAAACTGTGATTGATATTCACCTAATTATTAACACACCAAGCTGGATTCCAAGCTTGGTGCATATATATATATATATATATATATATAATTTATGACACTCCAAAATGGGTGTTGCCCAGTCCCCTGAAGCTCATCTCCAGGCTAGATATGCTCCTTGGATCCACAGACATGGAAATGAGGGCAAAGAGAGAGCAGAGTGAAGCAAAAAATGAGAACACACAGCATTGGGTGGTATTTCAGCATGGGATGCCCAGTCAGACTTCAGGGAGGTAATTAATTAACAACAACAACAAAAATGTCCAAGCTAAGACCTCCAGGGGCACCCTATGCTTCCTCAGATCTCTGTCCAGGAAATGGAAGGCTGGACTGGGGTGGATTTATGTGGAGCAGGGATCCATCCAGAAAGAATTATCCTGGAGGTATCAAAAATGCTTCCAGGCCTAAAGGGGAGGAAGGGGGGGGGTAAAATTTCTGTCACTTTCTTACATAACAATATCACAAAATTGCCCCATTTAAGATATGAAAGCCTTTGATATGTGTAATAATTAACAGAAATTCATGCATTAATGACTGTACATCTCATTTGGATATGTATATCATCATTAGGACATCACCCCCTTTCATCCTAGATAAAATTTGTTTTATCAGTAAAGGACATCTCTCTTTATAGCTTGATTTGATATTTGAATTACTTATGATACTTGTGAACAACTGAAGAGCTTTTTTCGGGCATTTAGTGTAAATATGATATTTAGCAACTATTTCAACAATAAGCATTTGCTATACTTTCATTTGAGTTTAACATTCATTTTAGATTTTTTTGGGTGTATGTTTTTCACAATTTCTGGCTTACAGAATTTTAGAATGTGAAATCATAATAACTTCTTTACATTTGGAATGACTTCTTCTCTGAGTTGACTGTGAAATTTTGCTACTTTAAAACAATGTCAAAAGAGAGGGATTGACTTTCTGAGCATAAATATGTGAACATAACAAACATGGGGGGTGATCACATGGTCATCTGTGAAGTTACATGCATTTCCTTCTACAAAGTAAATCAAAAACTGTTCAAGCATCTGCGTCTGTGCATGATGTAATAATGAGATTATAGACCACAAGGACAGGACATGCTAGATGTAGCTTTCTACATAGGCTCCAAAATTATGAACATTTATCAGAATCTCGCTCTCCTACAGTGTCATGAAGTGCCAGTAAAATGCGCTTGTCACATACGAAATGGAGAGTAAGTAGAAAAGAGAAAGCTTGATGAGGTCTATCTGACACAAAAGGAGACAATGTGCAATTATTGATAAAGCTTTAGCTTGTGGCGTCCTTTGATGCCTGACCAACTCTGCAAAATAACAAATCCCTTCAGTCTCAGGCATCACACAGACAACCTGTCAACTACTGTGCATCTACTAGACTCTAATACATTTAAAAGATGGGCGGTTTGGGGATTTTGTAATGATAAATTTAAATTATTGAAATTGTGGCACCAGCAGTAGTGAGAGCAGTAAGAGAAACTAATAACAGCATGTGCCGTCTCAGCTGTGTATGATTTGAACAAAACTTTTAATATATGGTACCCTTTGTGTAATAGGCTCAAATGGATCACTTAAAAAAGTTTTAAATATTGGGAGCCAAATGCGCAGTAGAGTCCTGACAGAGAATTTGTCTTCATAATCATGAAACAAAATGCTTTCCCCACTGCCTCTAACCACATCCAGCCTCCAGTGTATATTGATGAATTTACTAACAGCAACCCAAGACCAAGAGTCACATTGCTGATCAAGAGCCACAGCAATCCTTTAGCATGTTTTCCCATCATGCATGCATTGTATGCTAAGAGGACACAGTGTTGTAAGACGGTGCTATGGCTGTTTTATTAGCTTCCTCAAACTCAATTTCCATTTAATTTGTGAGCTGGCTCCCCGAGTCTGCGCCTGGCAGCTAAAGGTATAAATCTGGCCTTATCTGTCCCCGGCATGCACAGTTCATATCCACACACCCTATGCCAACAACAGATCTATAATTCATGGCCAAGCACACCCACGTTATTGGCTGCCCATGTATTAGAAACTACAACACAGGAAAAATAATTCAATGTAGTGTCATCCAAACATTTCAGAAGGCAAGAGGGTATGCTTTCTCTCCCCAGAGACAAACCATGTGACACAAACTTCTCTGTAGTGCTATTACACATAAAAGACAGGAATGTACTACATCAGACTTTTTACATTTATATTCTGCTGGGTGGCTTCTTGAGTCGTTATTCCAAGGTGAGGGTTAACATCAATGTGACCCCACAGGTGAAAGAGTGCTGTGTTTGACAGATGGGGAATTATTCCTCCAATTAGGCTAATTGGATGAGGCAGGTCAGGGCATATAAGCTGTTGAATGAAGTTGAATAAACAGAAATGATGGTGGTAAATTACCTTGAGGAATAGCTCTGGAGGGACCAAATCAGGCCACTGGGAAAATCTATATTGGGAAAAAAAAATACTGCTGCTGCTACAATGGTGGCTGGCCTTGTGAGCAGTTGTCTGCTTTTGATGAGTTCTGCTTAAAGCTCTGTCCATGGATCATTATCAAATCATGCTCTCCAGCTCGTCTGTGTCTATCCCGCAGTGCTTGCCTTCCAGACTTCAAAACTGCCAACATCAATAGTCAAAAGTACTGACAAAGTTTTAAACTTTTGTCAAAGAACCGACTGGCTCATCAGTCGTGGACACACTAGGTTTTTTATTCTTCAGTGTGAAAATAATGTAGAGGACATCAAAATGCCCAAAATGAGGGAAGATAATGTCAAAGAACAAAAAGCACTTAAACTTACATGGTGAGGCAACAGGCATCCCTGCAGCACATGTTAACACCCCAGCAGGAAGTGAGGTAGTATCAGTCAGTGTCTCACGCTCCCCATAAGAGCAGGGGATCCAGGGCTGGGGCATGCAGACAGGTGGTGCTGGAGGGAATTTGTGGAATTTTCAACTGGCCACTCCACGCCGGGTCGTGTGAAATTGAGAGGGGAAATGTAGGGCAGAAGATGAGGATTGAGGGCCAGTCCCTCCGGTGTCCTCTTTAATGAGCATTACTATGCCAGCAGAGGAGAAGTAAGGCTTTAGCACAGCAGCACGCCATCATGGTCAGCACGGCGCTAGGATAACTTCCTCAGCCCACCGAGGGGCCTACTGTAGCTGGGAACAGACAGTGAGATGAGAGAGACATCAGACACTAGGTAATTAGGACCACTCGAGAAAAGAGGTGGAGGAGGAAACCACAGCTAAACACCTCATCCTTTCTTGTTCTCTCCTTCCCTGATTCCTTGGGGTCATGCTTGTTTTCGCCTTGATATCTCTGTTAATGAATGAGCGCAGCATCTATTGCCCAGAGGGGACCGATGTTTGTGTCTGAAAAGGGAGGCAGGGAGGGAGGCGGGTGGGTATTGAGGGCCACGCAGCATTTTGTTTGTGTTGTTCAGGAGCAGCTGGAGGCAATGACGGGGAACACAATAACAATTTTCATGCAGTGAGTGAATGCATAAGCACCCACTCATCACAAAATCATAGGCATACAAACGCAACTGTATAAGAACACCTGCTGCGATGTACAGCATATGAAATAACTCATCAATACTATACAGCATGTTGTGTAAGTGTTGTCAAGTATGCTTCAAACAACTTGAGAATGTAAGTGTAAATAAAACCACAAGTGCAGGTTAAAGAAAGGCCTTGCTAGACTATATAATTCAATTTTAGTCTGTACAAACTAGGGATGGCGAGATGAAATAAATGTAATTATTAAGAGGGTAAGGTATCAACCAAACATCAGCAATCCCCATTAAATGCAGTTTTCTGTTCTGCTTCGGTCATTTACAGCGGTAAGCTAACGTGCACAAAGCTATCACTGATACTTCTGCAACTTCCTTTATATGCTTCACAAAAAATACATTTTAATGTGAAGGCAGTGGGAGGCCTTACTGTGAAGCTGGCAGTATTTCGGACCCGAGGAATGTTTTCATAGTTCTAAGAACAGTTGGAGGATGCCCTCCCTTTTCATTGTGTTCACACTGCAAGAAGTGGGAATGATCGTAGTTCTTAGAACACTGTTTTGAGGGACTTCTTTATCTCCTACTTCAGAGTAGGTACTCTCCCAGCACAGGGGGAACCTTGAGTGATGTAGGTGTACGGTGATTGGTCCAGACGGAAGTGTACATTGAATGGTCAAACACATGAGCCAATGTAGTACCAGCAACCACCATTTTTAAAAGTCCATGTAAAATGTTAGCCATGTAAACAACAGCTCTTAACGTAGCCTTAAAAAATGGAACACAGACAAATGGACTGGCAGTTGTTATTGTTGTTGTATGTCGAGCAGAAGTGACGTTGCCGGCTGGCTTACGTCACTTCAGTGTTCCTATTAGTGGTGTGAATGCAAACAGAAAAAACTCCTTGAAGGTATGTAGTTCTCAGGGGAGCTCCCAAGTGGACAGTTTTATTGTTTAAAAAAGATGGAGCCACACACAGTTGACGTGGTGGAGTAGCACATATACACCAGTGTTCCCCAGTCCTCTATTTGTTCAACTCTCCGAGCCCTCCATCCAACTGTCCAGATGTTCCATGTACCTGCTGAAATATTCACACCTGGTCTCCTCTTGCTTGGAGCCACTCAGTCCCCTCCGCAGATGTGTCCTGTCAATCTAGATAAAGAGGAACATGGCCAGTTAATCACCATGCTGCTGTATTGTAGAATGGCACTGCTCCGGGACTTGTTTTTACAGAAACATTATTTTTATATTTCCTTCCTTTCCAGGACCTCTCTTCGCAAGCATCACGATATGTCTCCATGAGTCTGCTTCAAACAGGAACAATACCTGAGTAGGTGATGGTATCATAAAATGTGTTTATAGGTGTAATGTTTGTGGAGATAATTTGAAATGTGAAAGCTGTTATACTGTTAAGCAGATTATGCTATAAACACTATAGCGTTGGAGTCAAGGGGAAAAGAAGAGCACCCATGGGGACAATAATGTGCAGACTTTAAATGTGTTTTCAGTCCATTGTCTGCTAAAATGGGTCTTCAGGAGCTCTCTGCTCCTAAAGGCCTACTTGAACCTTGGCTGATGAGGAATAGTGAACTGAGCACAGACAAATATACACAACCAAAGACAACAGATTCACAGGTGGCCCTAGAGTCTCCTACAATCATATGAGTGGCTTTAAAGCTCAAGCAAAGCACTACAGTATGAGTGGGGAGGGAGTGGAACAATGACCATATGTCGAGCTTGGTGCAGCCGCAGGGGGATCGATTGGTGAATATTTCATTATAGCTTGAGCTAAATTCTTTCCAAATGAAAACATACATATCTCCCTGAAGGTGGGGCTCTACCATATGTTCATGTTTATTAATATAGCAGCCTTGCTCTTTGGATATAGGGTGATGGATACAGGTAATTACTTTTTTTCTGATCCCTTACCTGCTGTTACTACAGCAGGTTAATTGTGGTAAACACAAGGTACGCTGATTAATTTTGCACTACTGTAAGGTCTTTTGTATTGTCTATAACATACTTACTGCTGCTATTTTTTTTGTTGTTTGTTATGGAACCAGAAAGCAATCCACACGTTTTTTTGCGAAATATGTGATTTTTCTAGAAGCTTGGTGACCTAGTGACTACTTGCAGGGCTAGTTGGTGAACTGCTTTGTCTGGCAAACAAACCGCTAACACGCTAGTCTGCTGGGAACATGCTAGTGCTAGTCAGTCACGATAGCTCTCCAAGCTTCTATTTTCGCTGTACCAGGCCCTTAATCTGCTCCCTCCTAGCACTAACTGTCAGTTAGCTTAGCTCAGTCACTATAATGACACCATGGACTCCTGTTTCATAACTATCTGCAAAGCATCCCGTCTTTTGTGGAGCAGTTTATATTTAGATGGATACATAAAAGCGGATGGTGAAACACAGCTAACTGTAAAAAGCAACAATACCTTCTTCCATTTTGGACTCTTCGGCTCTCCATTCATTCAAAGGTCAGCACTGACAAAATAGTTTGCTATTGGTCAATGGTGCAAATTTGCATGTCACGGTTCACTAAAGTTGAACTTGGTGCAAAACATTTGCATGGATCTACTTCACCCATGCAAATCCGTTCTATCGGACTGAATAGACGTCACCACAAACATTTTTGTGTTTTAAATGCTGGTATTAGCAGGTCTTAAGTCTCATTTAATAATTAGATGTTTACTTCTTAGATGTATTAACCTTGTTAAATAAAAATGAATGAGAGGCATTAATTGCTACAGTATGCATATGAACTGTGTGAAGAAGTGGCAGGTGCTGTCATGGCAGGAGGGGTTTTTGCAGCTTTGTCATGGCACATTTCTCTCATGTGACAAGGGACAATTAATACTTTCTAGTCCCCATCTCCTGCAACAACAACAACTCAAAGAAGTGGAATAAGAGAAGAAAGAAGAGGAGAGGGGCAAGAGGGCAATAAACCCTAATCAAAGCTCTTTATCTTTGTTTTTCCCTTCTCATCTCTCTACCTGTCTCTCCTATCTGTCCTCTGTTGTCTCCCTTTCTGAACCTTTATCTACACATCTGTCTCTCAGCTCTGCAATATCTTTCCTCTTCCTCTTCTGTCATTATCTGCCTGTCTTTGCTTTGTTTCCACCTTGTTTTCACCTTCCACTCTCTACAAACTGTTCTCCCTTTAAGTATTATTTTTCTTTCTTTGTCCCGCACTTCACCTCCTCCTCCCAGACCACTACTTCATCCATCTACATTAGGGATTGTATAATTGGATGTTGTAACAAAGAAAGGCTGAGCTTTAAAGAATTTCAGTTATTTCACCTGCACATAACCTTACAGTATACATATTACTTTGTAGTTTTCATCACACATCTAATGCTGTGATCTGGAAGCACTGTATTACCTTTTTTTCTTTAATCAAGTACAGCAAGTGTTTTTATTTCAGTGGTGATAATTCATATTTACATTTTAAAATAGCACAGGCAATACAGTTTCGTTACATTTCTTCAGAAATTGATCACACTGAATAGAATATTACCTGCTTTGTCACAGCCTTTTTCCATACAGAGCTTTTCAATGTCATTGAAACACATTCAAACTTCACTCATTCAATCTCACTTTTTTCTTCCTTTTTTAAATTTAAAAAAGTATAGACCCTCTATTAAAGACATTACATAAATCTTCCATTTCCTTATATACTCTGTCCTTCCCCATACACCTTGATTTTTGCACATTCCCTACTTATGAGCTTGATGTGATGCCCCCCACATGCCTCCACACTTCACCACACGAGGCAACGGTTTACTGCCATAAGGACACTGGCATCTGAATCATACACCTTTCATGCATTTTGTGACTTATGCTTGAATCGTATCCAGGGGCAACAAGGTTGCACAGAGAGCAGAGAGTTTGTTCTTGAGTGGCAGAGTACAAGTTCATTCACAAACTCATTTACTAACTAATTCATTGGGCTGAATGAAGGAGTGACCTGGTATCTTGATAAATTCAGTATTATGTACATTTCCAACAACAGAGTTACATCATACTCACCACATCCAGGGGAGATGTATTCTCCTCTCTGACAGAAATGTCGTTTTCATTCACCAGTCAATCCAACTCCTTTCACTTTTCCGTTTTTCTTGATCAATGTTAAGCTACCTTGAATGCAGCTCAACATTTCCAGCAGATTTTTCACATAGGCTTTTAATGTCAAAAATCTACTGGATGTTTCATGAAGAGCCTTTGTTTGTTTGTACTGGCCACACCCCCAGCTATTATTTGAGACTCTGCCATTATTTAAATACTGGTTTTTAAATGAGAATTTATGGAATATATTTTTCTATTACTGTATTATATCCTTAGCAGAAGCCGCCAACTTTAGTTTGTAAACACACAGAAATGCAGAGCTATTCAAATGGGTCTGTCTGAGTTGAGTGAAAATCTGTTTTGCACATCACAGGGGCTTAAGCTGTTTATTTGTAAGTCAGTTTGCAGAGATAGCAAGAGAGATGAACACTGCACACGTGCGTGCTCGTGTTTGCTGACGGGTAAGAGGAAAGCAGTTTTAATCATCACTAACCCTCACACTATGCTGACAGCGTCAGAGAGGACCAGTCTCACCCCCTTCCTATGATCAGCCTCATCAGCTGTCTGCTTAGCCCTCCATTCATCTCTTTATTATTTATTTACCTCCACATTGTAAATACATATTCCCCAGGGAGCACATCCTTTGAGCATTTAAGCAGGGCTCCTGCAAAAGTACCTTAGCAGAGGAACTTTTCCCACTCTATTTGTGTTTCACATGAAAACCTAGTTAGCTCTGAGTTTAACTATGACGTGCTTTTCCATTTGACAGATATTTTTTAAAAGGGATGAAGAAGCCTCATTAAAAGTAATGTTTGGAGTTGGCTTGATTGATTTTATCTTGACATATCTCCTAAACTAAAAACAGACAGCTCATTTCTACAAAATAATCACACTAATGGGAGGCCAATTAGAGGCACCAAATGACAGCATAGTTGTTCGCGCTGGTATTGATTTTGTATATACCAAATCAAATTAACACAGTCAATAGACAGTCTTGCTCTTGTCTTGTATAGCAACAACAGATCAAGCCAGTCTTTTGGATCGTTTATCTTTTGGACTTGATACATCACTTTAATTTGCCCATGCAGCCACCAACAGCAGATTTTGTTAGAGTCATTAGATGAGGTCATACTTTGTGGGCACCAAGGTCAGTTTCTATTCTGTCAGGGATCCTCAAAGTCTGCTGTTGACTGTGTCATGTGACACCACCTCTGGGCAGGAAACCAGAGAGTCCCTCCAGACTGCATCATTGCAGAAGTGAGCGAAAGCGTAAGGGTAGGTTATGGAAAATTACACAGAGGAAGTCAAAATGAGAAAGGTCACAATATGAGCACTTGGAATCTCACAACACTACGAGATGAGAGCCATTACAGCCACTACGGAGGTTGAAGAGTAAGTTGGCTTTGGATCATTAGAGACAACATAGTCCTACAACACATGGACCTCTTTTACACCTAATTGGTAAGGTCATGACTGGACAGTGAGAAAACACAAATGTAGGTGTAACATTGTCCAAGATACAATGCAGATTTGTTGTATTTGGCCACATTACCACCAACAACAACAACCACCAAAGCAGCAGGTAATAACTTGGATTCTAACTTGTGAAAAACATTCATGATGCTTGTGGATGGAGAACAAAGAAAACAAGATACCTACTGTATTATGGACATAAATATTACCAAGATGACCAAAAAAAACAAAACATGAAAACTAACATGAATGACAATCTTCCAAAGCAAGGGAAATACTAAATGGATTTCAGTGTCTCCAACACACAGCTGAAAATAGTCTAATAAATACACTTTTTACTCCTGTTTGAGTAACAATTGCCCTAAACTACACAACACAACAGTTTCAGGAAATTATTTAGCCTCGTTGAAAAAGAAAAGTATATATTCATGACCCATTTTTAAAGATTTACGTCAGTAGAAACAAATAGGCTTCTGGTTGACAGCCACAGACACGATAGGGAAGTCGAAAAGTATTGAGAGACGGATCGACACACAGTCGCTTTTGGTCTTTTCATAGGATTTGTTGACAGTAAAAAAAGTATAGAATATCAGTCTTATTAGTGCTTAGTTCAATAAACTCCACTACATTAGATCCAGTCATAAACAAAATCAAGAAAATGTCAGGTGAGATATTACTTGGACTTTAATGAGTGTTTAATGCTGAAATAAATAAAACAACTAGTGAGTCTCAGTTGCAACTATGTGTTCAATCTTGAAAGAGGAGTTATGTATGGTAACCCAAATTCACTGCTACATGATTGAAATGTTTTATTTAAATTAAATCGCACCATATTGTAGCACTGTAGATCAGTAGATTACCCACTGGATCAATACACAGGGTAGAGGACCTCTTTGAATCTGCAACAGGCAACAGTTCTTTATAAGTCAATGCATGTGACCATATCGATTAACCTAAGGAAGCGCAGACAAAGCACACAGTTTGCCAATAAGCAAAAAGACACATGTTACTGTTGATGAAGACAAACAGACCTCCAGACACTTGCACCACTGACTTCAAGTTTCAGTGGTCAATGGGACATGGACCCCGGAGATGAGGCACCATGCTTCAGATCACACATGAATAAGTCAGTGTAATGACTTCGGCTGTGGTGCTGTACAGAGTTTAGGGCAGCATAAGCAAGACACTCTGATAGTTCCAATAAAACAGCATGCAGTTGTGACTGATGGTGTGCAGCGCACATCATTTTTCCTGGCCTTGGGTCTGGCTAATCCACCAGCAAGCTATGTTTCAAATGAGCTCTGCCAGTTATCTGAAGGGATTCAGATATTGTTGTTAAATCAATCAAACCAGTGTCTTTTTGAGTGACCAAGTGTATTACTGTCTGACAAACCGACAGACTGCCTCCAGGAGGGAAAGTGTTTACTGACAGTGTATATGCTAAAGCATGATTCATATTTTCACGGTTATGTTTAGGCTACTCAAAGCAATAATACAATAATAATTATTTTACTATTTTTTGGCCCAGAGCAGTGACAGAGAGAGACTCCAGGAGACTGCAGGTGACCCATGGCCTCAGGGCTACAAGTACACAAATCACTTGCTCCATATATCACTGAGCTATGTGGTGCAAAAGGAACTTGTAATTTGTGAGCAACAAAACAGCATTTGACTCGTAGCGGCAGATTCAAGCAGTTAGAAATATATCCAAGAAAAAAAATATATTTGTGAGAAAATATTCTACAGGTGTGCAACTCTCATTGCATGAATCCACATACTGATTTGCAGATGTGCAAATTTTGTTCATGACTTCACATTTTTTGATACGGGTGTGTGAATGTGTTTTGCACCATGTTTACTGCTGCAACTGTAGCAAAAGTGTGAGCGGATGAGTTTCTTAATTTGTAGCGTAGGATCTGTGCACCTGCAATGAAGAATTTGAGAAGGTGTAACTGCTGTGTTGTGTTTGTGGGAGAGAAAAAAAATTCTTGACTTCAAATTTACTGTTACACGTGTGACTATTTTCTACAACTACAAATTCCACTGTTACAGGTGCTCAGATGTTTTGCTCCAATAAAACCTTCATAGAGAGCAGAGATGTTTTTAGACCAGAAAAAAGATTCTAAAAATGCTCTCACTCCCACAGTTTTAACTCCTCAAGCACATATTATACCTTAAAATATTGCCACAAGCCTCTTCTCTGTCACAATGTCAATACATTTCCAATAGGACCTATAGCTTTTGAGATCTAGGGAAAGTGCTGGCATGCTCTCATTGACTGCAGTACAATCTGCAGCAGCTCAGTCTCTTCCCACTCCCGTATTTTAAAATTACAGATTCTCTCTTCCTTCAAACACTTTGTACACATACGATACATCCTCACGTTCTGCAAGACCTCCTGCCACTAATAATGTTCAAATTTCTGACCACGAAGCTTTGTTTTAGACAAATCAATTTTTCCTCAACAAAATGTGATTTTCTGCTCTGTGCATCAGGGATCACTTGCTGGCTACGTGGCTAAGCCCTGTTAAAAGTTAACTTTCCCTGTAACATCACAAGGTTGAGTGTTCAATACCGACTCAGTCCTCGGTATATAACGTTGCCCTTACATATAAACTTGTTTTATACATTTATCTACTACTAGCATTACTGCTACTGTGTTCAGTGGAGCAGTCATACTTAAAACCCTCAGCTGACTTTAATTGTTTGATTGATTACAACTGCAGCACTTTCTAATTGGTGTGTTACTATAAAGATCTTTTCAAAAGTAGCAATGATTTCAAACCTGCTGTGCTGCTCAGTGGTTAGAGCACATGCCTATACATCTTGTTTGTTTAGACCACGAGGTCAGTAGTTTGAATCCCTGCTCTGGCTGACTATCAGTATGTTCAGTGGTGAAGTGCAGCACTACTACTTCTACTGGTCGAAGAGCACGATTTCAGAAATTGCTGCTGGAGCAGCAGCTTCCAGCTGTCACACGCATTTTCTTCCGGAAATGCCAATTCTAGTTCAATAGGTCATTGTAGAACAAAGACTATGATCAGCAGATAAACAGCATTTGTAACTGGAGAGTATTTTGAAAGTTGTATGCATCACACAGGCTGACTCTCTTGATAGAATCCTGCACGCCTGACAAATAATCTCCCTCAGTGCTGTTTACAGAACACCTAACAAGTGTTAAATTTGTACCACTAATCGGGGAAACTGTGAAACCACGGCATTGTGTATGGTGCGGTAATCCATTATCCATCATTGTTACTCAGCTCCAATCTCATTACCTCTATTCAACATTCAAGTACATCGAAGATGAAGACTGGCACTGCTGTACAATCGAAAAGCATTTCAAACACGCAACACGGAGAAAAAAGTAACACTGCATTGCTTTCATTTTTAAGCTTGCCTCTTCCATCACAAAGTGTCATCTCTCTGATGTATGAATAATACAGCAATAAGACACATAGTCGAGGCATTTCATATTCATAACTTGAACAATGTATGTAAGCACCTTTGGATTTCAAGCATCTAAAATTACACCTTCCCAAGGATTTTTCAACCCCCATAGCCAATGAAATTCATTCACTGAATGCTTCATTGTGTCTCTGCGAAAGATGTTACTGAGAAATTACAGTGCAGGCAATGAGTCAGGAAGCACTATGACAGTGGCCCAAGTGGAATCCAGGGGAGATGTATTATTATATTTTCTTGGAGGAATCTGGAATTGAATTCTGATTCCAGTGGAATATGATTTTAAAGCGAGGTTATGATATCCCCTGATAGATGATACACAGGCAACAGTCACACTACACGGAGCATCACAATAGATACACTGAGTACAGAGCTGGCCATGCACAACACCGGCAGGCTGCATACAGATGAGCTACGAAGGAATGGGATCACTGGGGCATAAACACAACAACAAAGGATGTAATGGAGGGTTTACCACCCGAACCCTGTTAATCCACTTTGTTATCTGTGAAATATAAGTTTCCCAACATTTTCAAAGTGCTAGAAATGTTTATAGTGGGGATTTATTGCATACATTATAGAATCTGGCTGATGGGAGTTCATGAAAAGTCTGACTTAATACAGTTCTGAAAACGTATTGGAAGATTTTGGCTGTTAAAGGCTAAACTTTACCGTTCACACACATACAATACAGATACATCACTGAATTTTTGTACGTAGCTCTCACTTGTGTGTATCTGAGCATCTCACATCATTTGTAAAAGAGTTTACTTTCTAAAGGACATCTTGGTCTTACTATAAAATGCACAAAAAGAAAAGGGCAGTGTGACCCGAGCAGCAGCAATTGTGGCAAAGCAGGACTGCACCATGTCTGAGACCTGGAAATGAAAGTTAAATGATTTTGCCTCCAAAATAAAAGTGAAACCACAAACACTGATCTAGAATACTTTCTCATATAATTTCTTTCTACTACTTTCTAGAATAGTGCTCATGTGAAACTGGAGCTGTACAATCATTACGAAAATTGTATTGTATTGTGGTGGATGGATTTCTAAATGGAAGAGTGCGGTCTGGGCAGGTAATTTTAAGGATAAAAAATGTGTCTGGTTTCAACGTTGGAACCATTCTGTGTTAGTGGTTGCACCATGGGATCACATCAGTCCTCCTGGGGCAGATTCAGCTCTGATAAATGACTCCATAGGGATGAGATAGCACTGAATGACTCCTTGCTTCCCTTTTCTTTGTACAGCACACACCTAATCTAATCTTTTTGTTTACTTCTTTATCCCTTACAAAACTAGACTACTCCATCTGTGTGCTTCAAAAATGCAGTGTACTGTTAGCAAGCTACTGTGATAAATCACATGAAGTAGAGTACGCTGAAGCAGTTCTATATTCATAATAATGGGGTCACCGCATCAGCAGAGCTTCATGTTACAGAGGCCTAGGAACAGTGGTTGATAGAGGATTTGATCAGGTGAAAGGTGCTATTTCTGGCACACCTGTACAGTATATCATGACCAGTGATTCACTTGGTGGTGAATGATAGTAGAGCTGTGGGTGATGAATCTGTGCTCTGTATCCTGGGAGGTCATCCACATGACATCAAGAGCGATTAGGGGCCTTGTCCCCAATCTATCAGGGGACAATCGGTGTATTTCATCATCACATCTACCCCCTTTTTCCCTTCCCCCTCCCCCTCCCCCATGGGAAACCGCTCATCAGAAACACGGCCATTTAAGTGTAAGGTCACAGCCCAACTGCATGTACACTTTCTGTGTGTGTTTTTATCTACCGATGAATACACCACAAAGGCAAAGGGAGACAAGAAGCAGCTCAGCCATCTCTTGTCCCTGAGGAGTCATCCATTAGAACTGGATCTGACCCTGGAGGATGGATGTGGTCCTGTGGTGCACGCACTCACCCTGGATGGATCCAAGGCCCTACTGCTGTGCTCAGAGAGCCAGAGGAGTGGTTGGACTCATTTCCTTTAGTCTTTAACAGGCATCAGTCTTTGTGACTGCCTTTTCGTCTTGTGGCCCCTCTGACTGTTGGTGTAACTCTACTGATGTTTTTGTAAGGCGATTTGTTCGGTGGGTCAATATTAGAACAGCAGAACTTTTAGAACGTACTGTGACATGAGAATTCTGATTTAATGATAAGTAAGTAAAGTGAAGATTGTACAGATTGATTTTCCAAGGAACAGATAGAATCTTACAAACCTCTCTCAAACAAGCAGGTAAGTCTAGGTTCGGGTTTGGTAGCCAGAAGCACAGGAAAAACATCCAAAAACAGGAGCGTGAAATCCAACACAAGGAAGCATATCCAAAACCAGGAAGCAGTACACACAATACTCACTATGGCAGAACATACGGGGCAGAACACAAACAGTGCAGAACATGCAACACAGAACAATGAAGCAACAGGGAACAAAGGAAAGGGACCCGGTATAAATAAGGAAGTGGCTAACGAGGGAATCAGGGGCAGGTGTGTAATGGGGAACAGGTGTAGACAATCAAGACTAGAGGAGACACGAGGGCAGGAACTGAGAAGACAGGAAAGACAATACTTCAAAATAAAACAGGAAACAGACAAAGACTTTGGGACGTAGCACTCCCGATTTATGCTATGATGTCTGGAGGTTGGCAAGTATGCTGATCAACCATATTTATTTATCGATGACCATGATTATTGACTTTGCTTTTCATTTCTCTGAGCTAGCAAGCCAATTAGCTCGGTTGCTAACGGGACGATAAGTTAACACAGTTTATTCAAAAACACATTTGTACCAACAACTTCTGTCTTATAACTGTCTGCAAACCATACGTCTTGTGTGGAACAGTTAATACGCCAACAGAGGAGGTTAAATAGAAGTGAATAAAAAAAGTGAACAGCTAACAGATACGATAGCTTCCTGAATTTTGGACTCTCTGGCTTTCTGTTCCTGGGTTGCTATCGGTCAAAAACTCAAAATCGCACCTCAAAGTTCACCAAAGTTGAACTCGATGCAAAAAACGTCTTCCCTGTGAGTGAATCACAGACATTTGCTAATTTTAATGCTAAGAAGCATTTTTCTTTTTTACACTATATTTTAAAAAATGTTATAAAGTAAACCAAAAAATTACAGTTTTACATGTTGTTAATCAATATACCCAGCTTATTGCATTGGTAAGAACACAAAACACACAACACAACATATCTTTATATCTTGGATTAAATCACAATGGCTTTTCTTGTGTGATCTTTTTGACACATTCTTCAGGTTGCAACAGCATTAGCTGACCACTCTGCTTCTATGTCCTTTGTGTTTCTTTCCTCTCTTACTGAGGATCTACAAGCACAGCTCATGGCTATTAAAATGGTTGACCATCAGAGAAAAAACTCTGTGCCAAAAAGGAACACCAACAGACCCTACATTTCTCTCTCCTTTTGTTCCTCACTGTTCTTTCTCTCACTCTTATTCTCCTGTAACACAAATGAATGCTATTCTGCCTTTGTGTTTCTCTTGCTGCATGAATCCCTCCACCTCTCTCTCCCCCACTCTCTCTCCATCCTTGGCTTCACAGTATCCATCCCTGAGGGCCGATCGATAGACTGCTACAGCCTTTCAATGAAATCTCCCCTGTGCTACTGGAGAAAAGAAATGTCGTTCAATCGAACCGATAACTCTCTCCCTCTGTTCCCTTTGATCGCTCCCTCTCTCACTTTCTATATATACAATCTCCCTTACTCTCTGTTTTGTGTTTGAGGAGGATGATATAGGCAGCGGTCAGAGGCCACAGCTGGAGGCTTGTTTGATGATCAGTGGGGACAGATACTGAGGAACCATGCCACCACAAGCATTGTAAATGACCTCTGAGTAATGCAAAGGAGATAAAGCAGACAGTGGGTGGGGGGGGAGGGCAGGTAGGCACATTCAGTCTTGTGGTGAGTGAGGAAAAATCGCAGAGAGGTAGCTGTCAAAATAAAACAGGACACAGGTCAATATCACAAGCCTTTATATGACCCAGCCTCAAGATCCTGTGTGTATGTGTCTGTATATGTGTCTGAGAGAGATGTTAACACACTGTCAACACACTGTGGAGTCCTTCCGCTTCCTGGCCACCATCATCAGCCAGGACCTCAAGCGGGAGCTGAACATCAGCTCCCTCACCAAGACAGCCCAACAGAGGATGTACCTCCTGCGGCAGCTGAAGAAATTCAACCTGCCAAAAACAATGATGGTGCACTTCTTCACCGCCATCACTGAGTCCATCCTCACCTCCTCCATCACCATCTGGTACGCTGCTGCCACTGCCAAGGACAAGGGCAGACTGGAGCGTATCATTCGCTCTGCAGAGAAGGTGATTGGCTGCAGTCTGCCTTCCCTTGAGGATCTGTACGCCGCCAGGACCCTGAGGCGTGCAGGAAAGATTGTGGCTGACCCCTCCCACCCCAGTCACAAACTGTTTGAAACACTTCCTTCTGGCAGGAGGCTGCGGTCCATCAGGACCAAAACCTCATGCCATAAGAACAGTTTCTTCCCATCTGCAACTGGCCTCATCAACAAGGCCCGGGACCCCCCTGTGACACAGACTCTAACCACCACCAATACACGAAAGCAAATTCCTTGTATGTGAAAACCTACTTGGCAATAAATCCAATTCTGATTCTGATTTGCATGTGTGTGTGCGCCCACATGGCTGACAAGCATACAGAAAAGCCAATGAACAGGTTGCTGATAAAAATTGGTAGGTGAGGCATTACTGCAAATGTCAGCATGTCTATTTCCAGGAATTCGTAGTCAACATCCTAAAATCCCATCGGGACCTATGAGCAAAACAGCAGCTCATAAAATCAGCTTTAATTTTGGATAAGTGGGCAGCTGTGATATCCAACTGTGAAACATACTGTATGTGTTGTCCACAGTAGGCCCAGTGCAACCCTGATTTGTCAGTCACGGCTAATTGTGATGAATCAGCGAAGGAAGAGGCAAAACTATTTGTTGATCAAGTTGGAATTGTTTTCTTGTATAGTACATGCTGTTAGTGTCACATATAAATTAAAGAGGAAGGTAACAGGATACTTGTGAATTCACACCTCTTCTTTTTGCCTTGCCCTGTGTGTGTGTGTGTGTGTGTATGAGTGAGAGAAAAAGTCAGACTAAAAATATATTATATATTGCATTAATAAGACTATACTCTATACAATCCCCTGCTATCACAGTGTAGCTTACTGCCTAATTGACTTGTCAAGTGGCTCTGTGTTCATTATTGTTAATTAATGTTGAGGTAACTCTCCCAAAGCCAGTCACAGGAGCCCTATGGTGGCTGTTCAGATTCCAATTTAAGAATTTAAATGTTAAAATTTTAAATTAATTGGAGACACTTTGTATTAGAGAAGACATCTCCAAACACAAAAAGCTAGACAACCACAGTTCACAACAATAATAGCATCAGGTTGAAATGCTTTGAGCTGATCCACCTACAAGAAATATGACGCCGAAGGCTCTATTTTCTTTCTCAGTGGTGAACGGTGGGCCTGTGGACCATCAGAAGTGGTGTTGTTGTTAGCAGCACACAGGTGTTTTCCCACTTGGAATTTAGGTGACCTATCATGAACTGGGTGGACAGGCACTGTAGGGGATGTTTCAGTAACAATAATAATTCAGTACCCAGCATAGTGCAATTTTGGTGTCAAGAATCAACAGGATTCGCACTAATGGCAGGCTGTTGTCAGGGAGCTGAACATTTCTAGCACTGCCCCTGCACGGTGCAGCCATGACATACGCTATTTTTGTGTCTTTGGGTCTTTCTTAAGACCAACGCACTGCACTCAAATTCAATTCATACAGTACATGTTTATTATTTTGAGGGTTTTTTTGACATCAAAATGTATAACAATGCCTTCAGCTCTGCAGAATATAGAACGGTTTCACAACCACAATCTGACAGGTATTTTAAATCAACAACAGTGGCCACTGACCAATTCTTATCATTGCTTCTCCTTTAGCAATGCACATGTGGCAAAACTGAGAGGACAGCCATCAGAGTTTTTAAAGGCAACAAGGCAAACTACAATTTTCACTCACTCGATTTGAGGTGTTCAACATAAAATCCCATCTACGCTTCTCTCCCTTTTGGGAATCATATCTTATCTCCGTCCCTAGGTGGCATTTCCATTACTTCTCCGCCCATATATCTCAAAGAGCTAACATCATGTTTGCGTCTGGCTACTGAAGATTTAGCATCATTATTTGTAACTGCAATTTTATGTTCACTTATCCTGGTCTTTAGCTCCCTGTTGCTTTTACTTTAATATCCACTTCAATTTAAAAAAAAAAATAAAAAAATAAAAAAAAAAAAAACATTCTGCATCACACGTAATGATGCCATTAGGACAAATCTTTTTCTGTGTATGGATGAGAGCAATAGCCTGATTTTATCACTGCACTGCAATTTATACAGTTGTGACATATAGTTAAGGCCTAAATACCTAAACTCAGCAGGAAGGGTGTTAATGGTGGTCTTTACACCCCACCATATTTCTTTATTTTTTATGGGTGAATTTAGGTTTATCTCTAAGTATGTAACCAAGAGGGTTTGGACTTCATATGGTATGAGCCATTGACAATTCTGAATGTCCTTTGGTCCTCTGGAGGTTCTACAGATGTTATGTTATGTTACTTTTATGTTTCTTATTCAAACTAAACTTAAACTGCCATTCATGCCTTACTTCTTGTGTTATATGCCATCTCAGCATAATCATCCTACATGTCCAAGGCTCCATATACACAGACTGATGTACACATCTTATCAACTCTCTGTGGATGTTCTGCAAATCCTTCCAGATAAAAATAATATACTGTACATTTCAAAATCACTTGCATACACAACTGTCAGTGAGCACCATGACACAGAATGAGGAGTGCAAATTAAGTGGTTCTAAGTGGGAAACTGTCAAGGCCCTCAGAGGGCTACAATAAATTGAAATTTAATTTTAAAAAGTATTACTCCTAATTTTATATTCATTTATATTCTCAAAATGATTTACCATAACATCTAAATGTTTCTAATTCAAGAGTTACCTTCCTCCACTACTGCAAATAGTCCGTATTAAAAAAAATCAAGCACAAAAGAAGAAAACAAATAACTGTGTCTCAGCCTATCAGGATCTTGCTATGGCTAGTTATTAGATAAAAAAACATGTCAGGAAGCTCTGTGATTGTTGTCCCTCAATAACTTTGTAGAAGGCCTTGACTGTGTCCTCTAAGGACCACAGATTGATGTGTAATCTCCTCCCTATCTTAAATGTAAGAAGCTGTATATTCATCTGTTCAGCTCCTCTTCAGCCTGAGAGTATTAGTTTCCTCTGGAGGGAGAAGCTTTTGTAGTGGATCCACTCCAGACTGTTCTTTCCATCTTGAAATTGCTTCAGCACGGTTGTACAGAGTGCACAGCTTTTAAGGGGAAAGAAAACAAGTGATTTGATTGGTCATCAGTAATGCAAGCACCTACTATAGCTACTTGTTTAATCCCACCCTGTCTCCAACCGCAATACAGGTATGAGCCAATGGCCACTAAAATAGAACCAACCAAATGAAAAACAAAAATTAGTTGCCATCAACTGTGCTGTGATCCAGTTTGATTCACAAAAATCAAACTAAATCACTCATATAAATTATCATATAAATAAAACTGTTTTTAGCGCTGCCTGCATGTAGTCAAAGGCCGAGTACAGTATTCAGTGAGATGTGGTTAGGTTTTGTCATTTCTGGTTTTGTTTGCAAATTCTATTTTTTATTTTATTTATTCAGAGTTTCCTAATCTGTGATTTTGTTTTGCACATCTCCGCCTCCATACTAATTGTAACTCAAGGATGTTCATGCCGGGTCACAGCCCAATTATTGCATGTGAAGTCCTGTAGAGACCAGCTAGACAAGTCAGTAGGTGTCAGGAAGCTTTGTTTGCCTTAAGCGGCTCTCATAATGCATGCGCAGGACCCTCAGCGCCTGATCAACAGAACAATGACATTGATGCTCAGGCTCGTCATCCTTGCTACCCCGGCTCCTCCTGCATTATTACATGTCCAGATACCATCTTTAATTCTACTTCCTTTAAACAAGGTTGATGTGAGGGTCATTAAACCTCCATTCATGACATTAATTACCTTATAAGGCTTGCTGAGGTAAGAGAGAGGCAGAGAATGAACAAACCAGCTGATTTTCTCCAACAGTGAGCAGCTGTATGCATTATTCTCCAGCCTAATCGCATGTACCATCATCCCATATATGAAAAATGCCAAGAGAGGTCCATGAGTCTCCAGAGCAGAAGCCATGAATTAAATTTGGGCAGCCAGGTTATGTTTGCATACAGCACTTTTTTTTTTTTTTTTTACCTGTTCTTTGCTGTGACCACATTTTTAGGTCCCAAAATCCTCATGACCCTGCAATGACACCGTTGTCATATAAACACAAGTATCATTTATGCATTACTGTACAAGCAAAGGAATTCAGTGGGTTCGCGCATGTTTAAATCACATCAAGAGCATGAAGGGAGCTTCACTCTGATTATATGGAAATTATGATATGCCTGTAATTTGAATACCTACATTAGCTTTTGTTTGATCAAAAATGAATATAGAAATATGAGAACATTTCAGATTGCGTTCTCTATTAATAGACTGATCGTTTTGTCTCTAAGGTGATAACATTATATAAACCTTTGTGTCATCTGCAGATAATCTTAGAAAAATTAACACAGAAATACCTGTGAATCCCTTGTGCACGTGAAGGCAAGTTAAACCCTGTGCAAGAAAGGTGGACTCCACCAGTAACAATGAAAACTACTAGAGAGGTAATTACAGAATGTCAGTACATTACATTAATGGCCATTGCAGGAAACATGCTGACCATAAATGGTATGAAATTGGGGTTTGATAGAATGATGAATGAATCAAGATTGAAGAAGAACTGGGTATAACATATTTCTCGGTGTCCCCTACTTTGACTCAGGGGGCCGCAATAAATGTTAACGAAACATAAAGCTAATTCACTTTAAACTCCATCAACCCTTTTCCCTTGTTGCCAGTAACGCTGCAGTACAGCGCCTGCATTAGACAGGCTTCCTTGCATGTCAATAGTCAGCCATCTGCTCTGGCTGCTGTAGCGGACAAGGGCCCAGCAGAGAATTTCACCCGTAGGAGGCCTTATTTGGATTAACGCGGTACAGACAAGATGGTCAGAAGCTCAGCGGTGGTCAAATCATCTTTGTGCCTGCTCACCTGTGAGACAATCCCTCAACTTTATGTATGGAGAATGATGTATTGCTGTCTTTTCAGCTCTGACCTGAGTATAACCTGGGGTTGACCAGGTTTGACCCAGCTCTATGGAAAGTGGAGAGGGGAGCGTCATAAGCAATCTGTGGAGTTTCAGGGGAGACTGCAATCTGCTGTAGGCATCTCTGCTGTAAATATAGAGCCAAAACAATTAGGGATTTGTTCTGTTCTGTTTATGGTAATTTTCTGAGACAATCAAGACACAAATACATCACACATGCCGCAGATTCCACCTACAATGCCAACACACAAAACCACACTCACTCTTTACTACTTTCTCTCCATCATTTGTACACACCCACATTGATCCACCCACACACACACAAAGATGAGCACACATACTCAAAGCCCAGTGCAGTGTGCAAGTTGAGTAGAATAGAAATAGTTCAGGTTGAAAATGGGCTACGGTGCAATCAGTGGAAACGGAGGGGAAGATTCAATTAAATTTCTCTCTACAGAGGAAATGCCATACACACAACATAACCGACTCTGTTCAGATTCCATTATGTTGTCACCAACCATGAATCACAATGAACACAACTTCACAATAGCTTCAATTTTCCTGAAATGTTGAGTTGAAATTATTTTTCTAACCCCTGGCTATGTTCTAATTATGCGAGCACTTGCTTTGAATCATCTGCCCACTGAGGAATCATTTTATTTTTTGATGAAGAAATTGAAATAAATTTTCAAATACATTTTCAATTACATTTGCAGGAATTTCAAATTAGTTTGGCAATCATGTTCATTTTATTTAACAAGGGCCATGCACAACCAACCATTGACCCAGCGTTAGCTATAGCTAATTTACATCTGCGGTCCCTGGGCAGGAAAACAATACAGTACAATACAAACAATAAATAAGAAACAATTAAAAGCAATACAATTAGCAAAATCTACAAAAAGTATCACATATAAAATAACATCAGACAAAATATACATCACATAGTCTCCATATTTCATGAAGTTTCCATATTGCAATTTACATATGAAAATTCTAAGTAAATATTAACTTGACAACTTGATTTCAGGCACATTTTTTCCACCTCATGAGTCAGAGCCCTGTGCTTTCACTGACACCATACTGTCACTAATTCTGATAGGTGTTTGTGTCTGAAGATACACTGTTAAGTGAAGAGAGGATATGAGAAAAATATTTCAAACACAGAGTGAAAAGTCCCTGAGGACCATCAGTCAGAAGACTGCAACACTTAGGATCTAAAATAGAGCTGGGCAGAGAGCATAATTAGGCATTTTAAGTGCTTTACATAATATAGTCAGTCATAATGAAAGCCCTGTGGGATCCAGAGCCTGGGCAACTATTGTCACTCTGCCGCAGGTTGAGCATTCATAAGAAGGCTGGAGAAAGAGATGGAAGGATAAGGGGAAATGGAGAGGTGGGAAGTAATAATGCATAAAATAGCTATAGTTACAAAACATAAAAATAAAATAGTGAAATGGAGTCGACTTAATTAACATACAGGTCCATTACCCACTCAGGAAGGAGCCAAAATCAATGATTTACATTTTCAACCCACTCCCCAGAGTGCACAGGCACGTCAAGACAAACATGATCAATAGAAAATGTGATTTTGTAAAATACATAACAAGGACACAGCAGTACTGTGCCATAACAACACTCTCCTGTCTTTGTCTCTCGCTCCCCACTCCTCTCTGTCATTCTTTGGTGAGTGAACCACTTGATGTCGACAGCGGATTGATACGGGCTCTTAATGAATGATGTTTTATTAATGGTCCCATAATCAGATTACCTGCAGGCGGACAAGCGCCATCCATCTCTCTCCTCTGAGGTCTAACAGGGAAGGAAGAATAACACATCTGGAGGAACAGAAACATTTGTCTGGTCCACATTTAACCTTAATCAGCTACAAGAGCTCAGCTTGTACTTACAGTATACTGGATGCAGGAGACAAACAGGTAATGCATGTTTGTAATAATCACAAGCAGGAACAATGTTGTTACTTAATGATAAAGAGCACAACAAGCAAAGCTGTCTTGGGCTTTCTTTATTTGTTTTTGATAGACAAAATTAGTTGACGGTTTCACCTACACTTATGGCGTCAGTCAGTCCATCCATCCAACACTTTCAAGCACAGTTTTCATCTAATGCCACCAAGAGGTTACTTTATATCATGACTTCTAAAACTAATCACCTAATTGCCGCAGCACACATAGTTGACTTGTACCTTGACATGCTAACTAATGCAACGTTTTTGTTCATCTCACAGCTGAAAGTTCAGCTTAGACTATGAAAGTTGAGCTAATTCTAACACTGTAGACCAGATCCTTACAAACTGTGTCTGAGATGTCCTAAAATGGCTACTCTGCAATCTGCAGTTTTTTTTGGTGTTTTTTTTGCAACAACATGGCTTTTCCTCTGGCACCATCATCAGGCCTGTGCTCAAAGTAGGAGCAGTGATACGAAGAAGTTGTTTCAAAGTACTTGGATTGAAGGCCAATGGGTGTAGCTTCGTCAGCAGCAGATAATGTCGCTACCCACAACCACAGTATCAAATAATCTCTAGACGTATTCTGTTCATAAAGTGACTGTCTGGCTGCATGAGACGGCTGCTTTCCTCAATAGGTTTTGACTGGCCCGGGTTCATTTCATCACCCCTTGTCTTTCGAAAGATTGTCCCTTTACCCACCTCAGCAGAGAGGAGAGGGCCCTCCACACACTGGGGTTATTTTTGCTTATTTAATACATTTCCTGGTCTTGTCTCATCAAATCAATCAAATGATGTGACTTGTTGCCCTCCACACTCAAGGTAAATGGCACAGACTGCTCATCGCTACAGTTACTAATTGACAGAGCAATGAAAATTGATAGGGGGAGGAGTTGCTCACAGGTATAAAAGTTGACATCCAAGGAGGAATTTGATTATATGGCTGAGCCCATTAGGAGAAATCTGAAAAAAGAACATCCCGCTTACTTAATGTCATTAAACTTTCTTCTCACCCACAAGAGGAGGGCAGGGCAAGAGGAAAGTGTACATCATATATGAACTTTTTAAGTGTGATTTATGGAGCTGCTATGATTGAGGTGTCAGGATTTATGACCAGACCTGCTGACAGCAATTACTCCCCAAACACTAATGCAACCAAAAACTCCCCTTTGATAGATCTGGTTATTAATGCAAGTACACAGGTACGCAGCCACTAAGGGCTCCCCGGAAAGGTTAGATTTATCATGGTGACATTTTACTTGTATTACGCACCCACATTCTCCCAATATGGCCGAGAGACAGGCAAAGAAGGTGCATGGTGATACCCTCCAACAGTGCACCAACCACACAGATAATTAAGTACAAGAAAATGCACTGCATTCCCAACCCAGACATATAGATTTGTCATGGCAAGGTCGCATCCAAAAATAATTTCACCATCATTTTTACTGGAAAAGAAAGTTCTAATAATGAGGTTACTGTCATGTT
This sequence comes from Maccullochella peelii, assembly GCA_002120245.1. Taxonomy (NCBI): domain Eukaryota; kingdom Metazoa; phylum Chordata; class Actinopteri; order Centrarchiformes; family Percichthyidae; genus Maccullochella; species Maccullochella peelii. Next base: position 65,107 of record LKNJ01003882.1, read on the forward strand.
AGCTTAATGCAGATTTGCAGAGTCGTTTTCATCTGTCTCTGAAAAGAAAAAACAAAAAACAAAGGTGTACTGAAAAAAATGTGTTTGTTGAAGAGACTGAAAAAAGACCAAATGTTCTCATTTAGTCATTCTGAAGAGCTGCCAGGAAAAAGTTGGGATGAAATAATCATTTTTGTAATATATTTAAATGCTGTTTGAAATTAAATCATACCAGTTTCCACAACAGGACATCAGACTGCTGTCATGTACTTACTTGTCACATTATTTATACGCACTGGAAAACACACTAGCATGCACCACCATGGTGGTGTGCGTGTGTACTTTAATATCCAATTTTGTGTGTCTGCGTGTTTGGCATCATGTTCTTTGCAACCAGATAGAAGCCTTACAACAACACTTTTAGGAAACATTAATGAGAAGTTCAAAGAAACTATTTATGTTTCCAGCAGGACAAGAAAAGGCTGACATAAAATAAAAAGTGCATAAAATAACGAGTCATTGAAAGTCTGCTCAGAGGGCGATAGTGCCTACTACAAAAAAAGAATGTCTTTACAGTCCCACTAAGATTTACTACTACTAACAGTTTCCTGCCTCACTGTTCGCTGGCCTTAAGGGATACATATTTGGGTGCCGCTTTATATTAAGGCCCTTGTAATAAGCGTTAGTTAATAGGTAATAAGCCCCTTATACTTAACAATTGACATTATTATGTGTTAATAAGACTATATAAGTGTTAATAATAGCATCATAAATGCGTTTCTTGTTAGAATATAATACATTAATAAGCACTTGTTAAGAAACTTGTTCGCAATTTATAGACAGCTTAAGAATGTTAATAAAAGCATTATGAGTTTCTTATAATTGTTTATAATAGCATTACAAACTCATTTATTGTGTCTTACTCACTTGCCTATTCTGTCAAGTGTTTTTGTTGCTTTATCAACTATGCTTGTTGCAGCTACCGGGCCTAAAGCAAGAACAACTCCTTATTAACATTAATAAATCCTTTATTATGCACTCATTAACAGTTAACTATGGTTGCGCAGCTCCCCCATCTGGAATAAGCACTACATGTTGTCAAGGTTGATAAAATGTGAATAAAAAATTACATATAAATACAAGAGCAAAAACACACTTTAAGACAGCTCTTTGCAAAATTAGCTTCTTTTTTTTTTACTTTACATCATTTTCACGTAAATGGCAGCCACATGCAGCCGTGAAGAGAACGTTCTATAAAACATATAGCCACATAGAGCCAACACTCCTTTGAATTTTTTTTTACAATTATTAGTACAATTACAACCCTAACCCTTTCAACATTGAGGTAAACTGTATATTGTAAACGTGACATAAAATATCACTAATCACATCAACAACAACAGAGCTAAGCCCAGTTGGAAAAGCATTTTTCATTTCCCGTGTTTCCCGCTGCATCCAACACCTCGGAGTTGATGTTTTAATGGAGCGTGGGAGGCAGACTCCTGGGTGTTTCTGCATGATAATCCAGATTCTCCGGAGCTGCGCGTGGTGGCCTTGGCCATGTGTTGACTGCTAATGTAAGCTAAAGAGGATACGGATTAATTCTGAACTCTACCTAAGATTCATTTGTTCACTCTTTCTGAACGCTGAACTGACTTGAAGATGCAGTGCACGTTTTGGAAGCTGAGCTGCTTTTTTAGAGTAACTGCTATCCTGTGGCACATAACCTGTCTTTATCAGGCACGTAAAGTCTTCTGGTGACTAAGCTGTATCCATAATTCTACCTAAAAATATCAGCTGCTATTTCATCCAAATATTATGTATTGCAGTGTTTGCGCAGGACAATTCATGGGGGAATAAAGAAAATCAGCAGGGATGACACTAAAATCAGCTATGGAACAATGTCAAAACTCAATAAGGAAACTCAGCAATTTTTTTACTTTATGAGATGTCTTATCTGTCCACAGATGATATGCTGAGATGGCTGCAGGGCCCGTGGGGAGCTCTGGATGCGAACATGTGGAGATTCTCTAGAGACTGATCATCCTCATTGCCCACAGGACTAGACACTATATATCGAGATTCACACTCACACGCAGACACACACACACACATAAACAAATGCAAAAATGCAAGTAACACATTTGCAATCGTGTCACGTATGAGAGAAGGACAAAAAAATGGGAGAATGTTACAGTTAAAGTCACCATCCCCCAAAGTTGTCATTCTTCTGTGTAAGCATTTATGCAGTTATGGCAGAGAAAAAACACTTTTGAAAGGATCGGCCAGGCAGAGGTAAAGAAGGCCTGGGGGTGGGGTGGGGGGCTGTTGCAGGTGAGAGCCAAAGCATGCAATAAAGATTAGGGAGGTGCTCCAAGGCTACGGCACAGAGGGACCTGACAGATCTACTGTTTTCCTGGCTCAACCACTCCACTGCAGGGACGGCTGCATTAAAACCTCGGATGAAGAGGGAGATTTCTCCATACCCCTTCTCTCCCTCTTCACTCCAAGACTGCATTGACTGTTTGGCAGGAAACTGGTCGTGCTAAAGACACATTTGACCCTCAGAGTACATTTTCATTATTTAGAGGTGTTTGTGTGACAGTGTCATCTTTTCAGAAAGAAAGAATGAGGGAAGGAGACAGAGCGGGTGGCTGTGTTTGAGTGAGAGAAATCTTCTGTTTGCATTCTGCCTGGTAACCACTACAGATGCATGTGCTGTAGACTGTCATCAGCTGCATTTAGTGAAGGTTTTTGAAATGGTACACTCTCCTGCTTAGTGGGAAAGTCAACATCTCCCTCCTTCTCTCTCTGTAAAATTGTTTTGAAGTGATTGCACATTTGCTGTGTTGTTAGGCACATTGTGCAGGGCGCTGTGTTTATTCACAACATATTCTGATTTCATAGAGTGGGCATTTTGTACATATTATTCATTTCTCTTAAACTCCTCTCATTTCATCATTATGAAGCAATCAACAGCAAGGTCAGCTAAACCAGTTTAATCCATCTTTTTTAATTAGTCCAGAGAATTTTGAGACTCATTTAGGTACAAAGCTTGATGGTTTGAGAAGGTTTCACTTTTAATTTTCACATTTGCTGGTTATTTTTCTCTTTTGCCATGTCTAATCCCATCATTATTTTGCCGTAATTACATCTGGCTCTTGGACAATCATGTCTAAAAACTAGAGAGCATTTGCACCCGAGGTCCAATTTCTGTCTCTCTTGAGAAAAATGAATTACTCTTCATCTTTACAACCGGTGGAAGTGTCATACCAAGATAGCCACAGGTTCTGGAGCCTGACCTTGGACTGCAAGAAACCCTATTCATTTACTATATGGCCTTGGAGAAAAATAAATTCTGATTGGCTGAAAGACAATGTTAACATGCTGATGTTAAGCAGGTTTAATGTTTACAATGTTAACGATCTTATTTTAACATGTGAGCATGCTAACATTTGCTAATTAGCACTAAACACAAAGTAGGCGGATAGGAATGGCATCAGTTTTGCAGGTATTTGGTCATAAGCCAAAGTACAAATAGAAACAAATAGAAAATTTCACCTGATAATGGCGCTAGATGAAAAGACAGGGGGTCACCAAAATCCTGAGATGACATAAATGTTTGTTCCAAGTTTAATGACAACCCATCCAATAGTTGTTGAGATAGTTCAGTCTGAACTAAAGTGGAGACATTTTCGGTTGCTGTAGGTTAGCTGCAAACTTCTTCTGCTTCTTCTTTGAGTTAGCTGCTAACTGCTGATAGCTGCTTTACTACCTCCGCTGCCGGCTTAACGGCGGAACAATACCCCTCCATTCTGTATTTGTACTTAAATACAGAACGACAATGTGGAATAACAACACATTCCCGCCTTGAACAGGCTAAAGGGGCTACTATAGTAAGTACTACTGCAGTCTCACCATATATTGTATCTCAGGACTGATTCCTCCTTTTTGTGTGAATGTGCAAGTGTGGAAATCAGCCCCCCGAGTGTTTTTGCCACAGATCTTGTCAACTGCTAGCATACTTCCCCTGCTGTCAACTTCCCTCCTGTCCAACAAAAAACAAAACAGACTCAATCCCATTATTTTTTAACAACATGGCTTCATAAGAACCTCTGTGCTATCAAATTAAAGAGGTACTGCACACTTCTGCACATCTGTAAATGATATAACTGAAACAATGCTGGTGTTAATATCGACATTTCTTACCAAATGTATAGAATCTGCATTTCATGGGTTAAAAATGGCTCATCTACTGTTTTAAATCAGCCCTGAACCTTGCAAGGCGAATGCTGACATAGAGTCAACAGGTTGGGACTTATCTACGTCATGAAATGTATGTAAAAAAACAATGTTAATGCCCTCTGATCAGTGTCAGTCAGTCCAAAGACCAAAGACTCACGACGAGATGAGTTGTATCTTGCAACTACTTGCAATGCGCTGGTCTGCAACATTCTAAAACCTGCCAGTTTACACCAAAACTGTACTTTGTACCTGGATATAATTTGTAGTGTCTTAAAATATGAATGAGGATAGTGAAAGTGAGTTACTTGCTACAGTTGCATTTCTAGTATTGATGAAATGGCGAAAACATAAAAAAACAAGAGGGTCGAGATGACTAGCTGACTTTGCTACGAGCTGATTGGCTGTTGAAACAGGTGACGTGTCTTACCAGCCACTGGCCATTTGACAAGCTGAGTCGCAGGCGACTCCATCAGCCGGCTTGAGTCGAACTGAGACACCAGGTCACACCACTACAACTTTTCCCTGCGACGTTCTAATTTTTGTCATGAATCTTTGCTCTGAACTGGCCTTTACACTTTAAGCAAATGTCTGAGAATCAATGGTTTTATCCTCCCACCTACATGACAAGTGTGAACTGAATTCACATAACTGACTCACACATGCCCAGCTATTAAAGTTTCAGAGCCCTGTGAATTAATGTTTAATCCTGAAAGTGTTACGCAGGGAGAGCAATATGTTCCTTGTCCCCCCCTAGGCTAGTTGGCAACCATGAAGCTGAGTGTCGCTTGAGTCAGGGCCTGTTTACTAGAGGGGGTGGAGGGGGAGAAATCACAACAACGCAAACGTCACCTGTCTTCCACAATTATTTTTGTTACCTTGAAGGCAGATTACATCCTGGGAGAGCAGCTAATGTGAGGTGCAGTGATGCCTTTGCGTTCACGAAGTCACCTACAGTATGCTTATACTGTAGGTGACAACCTAAATGTAACCAGAGAAATACTCGAGCACCCTCTGAGCCTAAAAGGACTGAAGCTGGCTTAGTGTATATCCAGGAATCTCTCTCCCTCACTGTGCTCTATTAGGCTCAGTGAGGCTGATTGAAGCTGACGTGCACAGACATAGATTAAGATTGAGACTGACAGAGACTGATGTCGACTACAGTGAATTAGCAAAGACAGGTAGGGTGGACAGACAAAAGGCGGGGTTCTAAGAAGTTAAATAGAGTTGATATTTTCAAACTACATTTTGATGCCTTCATATTTAATTTTTGTCCCATCATTTCTCCACTTTGATATTCCAAAGACTCCAGAGAAAACACAACAGCCTGAAGTGTTGACAGAAACTGTGCTGTATACTTAAACATAGCATGTGCTAAATACGAACCAGGCAGTTTGACCGTGTCTCCTAGGAATTATGTTTATATACTACTAAACTGCAACGGCCAATACATTTTAAATGAAAGTAATGCCGCCTGGATTACGTTATTTATCAACAACGTATCTGGCGAGTCACAAAATGTTTGTAGCACCCCAACACCATACACTGTGTCCAAGACGCCGTGGACTGAGTGTAGATTACAATGATGGGGCTTTTGGGTTTGTTACTCAAGCTAGCTACCATGAGGGTTTACCTATTTAAAGTAAAATTATTACAACCGCTAACAACAATAACCAACTAAAGGGGCTTAAATTAGGTAGTTAAAAGTGCACGTTGACATCTTAACCTGCTGTTACTATTTTTCCTCCATTTACTCGAACATTTCCCGACCTGCAGACCCTGCCCTTCTTTTTCTTTCGCTCGCTCGTTCCCTCTCCATGTGTCTGCCCGCTCTCTCTGTTTGTCTTCCTCACCTACTGCCAATGACAACAGGTATCACTGACTGACCACTGATATTGACCAATAAAAATGAAAAGAGTTTAAACTAAAGATGTATTCTGCGTTTCTTATTTTAGTTTACCTTACATAATCACTTCCGATATTATTAAGACTGGATAACTTACAATTTCGGTTCATTATTTAACTATTTACATCTCTTTTTATTTAAAACTAAATTACTTTCAGTTTTAATGCATCTCTTACATTATTTTTACTTAACTTTATTTGGAGCTAAATTATTTCAATTTAAATCTAAATTTAAATTCATTTTATTAATAAAATTGAATTCCTACTTTTGACACTGGGGCTACATGTTGATACTAAACAGGTCAGTAAAATGTTCACTGACAGCGTATTTCATTTGTTTTCCTAAAATACCAACTGTTGCAATACGACATGTGCTCGTACTTCATCGTGGTTATGTTTAGGCACTCACAGCACTTTAAGGTTAAGGTTAGGGAAAGATCAAGTCCTCCAACCTAAACGACAGAATACGTCATTTGTCAATGACTCACATAAATGACATGGTCACAACAACAACACATGCTTGTTGTGAAACGGTTGCAGTTTAGTTAGGTTTAGGCACCAAAACTACTTGGTTAGGTTTAGGAAAAGATCATAGTTTGGCTTAGTTACCTTAGTTAGGTAACTAACTAACTTACATACATAACTGTTTGACCCATCCATCCACACTGACCTCCTCTCTACACGGACTTTGGCGTTCATTGTAGGTCGCCGCCTAACAATAAACGTAAATATGGGTCATAATAAGCTGCTTATAGGGTCATATTTCATATTTTTGGGGAGGACAGTCTCATAATTACTACGGCCACAAGAGGTCGCCGTCTAAATAAACTTAAATATGGGTCGTAATAAGGTGCTTCACAGACGACTTATACGGCCATATTTTTGGGGAGCACAGATCTCAGAACTAATCATTTTCTTAGTTAAATACTGAAAAAGTCAAAGGTGGCTTGTAGCATGAGACAGGAAGAGTTTACTTTTTTAACATTTAAGTGAAACCACAATCGTTTAAATGAAGTGAAACCACAATCGGTTAAATGTTAATGAGAACTGAACTAAAACTTGAACTAACATGGAAAGTGCTACAGCCAATCTGAATGAGCGAGAGTAAGCAGGCAAAGACCAGAGACTGTTGTAATGTCACATCAAACCTTTTATTCCAGAGGCTGCAGAGATGGTTGACGGAGTCACTACAGGGGAGAATTGATTTGCCTCCACTTGCCTTGTCGGTAGCTCGAGATTAAAGACCAAAAAATAAGCCAATGTGGGCACTCTCACCACTTGACAGACTGCTGAATTGTGTGTGTGTGTGTGTGTGTGTGTGTGTGTGTGTGTGTGTGTGTGTGTTTGCCCATTTGTGTATGTATTGATTCATGTGTATAAGTGAGCATGCGTGATGTGCAAGTACGTGTATATGTGACCAACAGAATTGCTTTCACCTAGTCTTTGTTCTCCAGCTAGCCCATCTTTGTGACAGATTTCTTCAACCTCTCACATACCTGTGTTTATCTGGTGCAGTCACTGTACACAGCTCCTCACCTGCTAACACCCTTCTGTTGAGCCGGAGCTGGCAACGCGTGCGCTCCCTCTGCCTCAAAACACCACTCTGTTCAGCTAGAGCACTCTTTGTATAAAAGACACCCCTCTGCGTCCCTGGAATGGTTCTTATTTGCAGTCCATCTCTCTTCTGTTTGCCACTCTGCTTTTTTTTTTTTTACTGATTCTCATTGTCTCTCTGCAGCCAATTTTGGCCTTCCAAACAAAACATGAAAAACATTGGAATTGAAACGACATGATTGTTTTCCATTGAAATGCAATCAAACTTTTGATGAGTTCTTGTTCTCTATTTTTCCTCCTGTTTTGCCAATATCTGCTGTCACAAAAACCAGGTTCAAAACTAAATTAAAAGGATGGAAAAGGAAGGAGATATTCCCAGTCTGTTTGACCCTCGACTGCTATTTAGAAAACACAACGCCTGATTCCTCCTGATAGACAGAGATTCAGACTGAGAATTTTCCTGTTCAGATCAGTGCTTCACAAGTGATTGCAAGCCCTAAGAGGATTATATCAATGATGCTCGATTTTGCATGGTAAACCATTTAGAGTTAAGGCTACTCTACTAAATATAGAGCTTAAGTCTGCCAGCAAGGCTTTTTGTCCTGCTTCCCCACGATGAAATTAAGGATAAAATCAGCGAGAGAAAAGTGTGTTCTTCTCCTTGCAGTGTAAAGAATGGGCGTGGAGATGTGATTTACAGACATGGCTGTCAGATTACTGGCTCCTGCTGTGGAGAAGGAGAGGCCATGCGTTTTCTATGTTTTCTTTTGTGGCTCATTGCAGCACAGCACAGTGCAATGCTGCGTTTTGTCATGCAGCAGGGTCGAGAGGTTAACGACATGGGCCGTTTCCCTCTCTGCCCACAGGCAAGAAAGCTACACCCCAGTCCAAGACCTATTTTGTCTTCTGCCTCCTTCTTCTTGTTCCATCCCTCCTCCTCATCCGCCCATCTCAGCTCAATTAATCTAGGATGCCTAAGTGACCCTGAAAAAAAGCCACTGTGCATAATTGAAATTACTCCCTGCACACTGCACTACAAATTACAGCCACTGAAGACCCTTACACCTTCCTCCATTTTGAGTCTATGTCTCGCTCTCTACTGCTTTTCCTTTGTCCTGTCAAGTTGGCCGCAGGTCACACGCTACATGATTTAATTAGGTTCCTTGTTGCCGTGGTCTTTACTGCTTTTGTCAAAGGTTGTTGTTGTCAATTTAACTGAAGCTGTAAATTAAATGTGGGTGAGCTACCATTCACACATGTCTGCATTCACGTCCACTTCCAAACACACACACACACGCACACGGACAGATCATTAAACTTATACACACCCATGCATATTCAAGTAATGAGCAGCATAATTGTGAACTGTAAAATATTTACTGGTATTTGGCAAATGTAACCGTTTCCTCTTGTGAGAAAAACAATGTTATCTTAAGACCTTGACAAGCACAAAAGCTGATTCATGGCAGTTATTGTCAGCAGTAGAGACAGGATGTTAAATTCCTTGGGTTAACTTTAAAACAACTGCCAAACAGCGAGTGAGAGCAGAGTCACAGTGCCATGTATGTTGGACCGGGTGAAGTTAATGTTGTGTCTCGCCCAGGCAGACAGAGTTCAGCCGTCCAGTCTGCTCCCCCAGAGGGCCTGAGGAGTCCTGACTCTGCGACCTGTCCTGAGTCTCAGCAGCCGAGCACTTCCAGCTAGTCTGCCTCAACCTACCAGCAATTTATCACAGAAGACCACTGTAGGACACAAAAGAAGCGAGGTTCAAACTAAGGCATCACCATCCTGGTGTTAACTTTGAATCAACAAATGAGGAAGCTTATGGGACCTTGCATCTATCTCTCAAATCTACTCTTGATTGAACATTTTGAGAGAGAAAAATTAATGAGGTGTTTTATTATTATCCGGCTTCAGCTGCTCTACCTCTAGAGTTAATAAAACTGTCAATATTAAAATTCCCTCTCACGGTGGTTTATTTCACTGTTTAGTATGTGGTTATTTTCCACACGTTATGTCTCCAGTTTTTTATACAGCAGTATGAATGCAGGCCAAATATGGAGATGTCTGTGAAGCAGTCATTGTGTCAATGTAATAATGGTGCATTTGAGTTATGTGTCTGGGGAACACGGGATGGCGGCCCCGCCATTACCTACACTCCCCACCATCTGTGCCACATCTCACTCCGGGTAATTCTACAGCATCTTTCTGTCTCATTCTCTGTCTCTCTGTTTGTCTCCACCTATACCTCACTTCCTCTGTGTCTCTCATACTCACACACATGTTGATTCATTATGAGAAGGAGTTTATGTATTTATAGAACATGTTTGGTATGATATTAAACTGCCTGTGGCTAAACAAATAATTTAGAACTTGTGTAGATTATTCTTCAATAAGGTAAAAATTGATCCATGCCTGTCAATATGCTCCAGCTGCACTGTACATGGGATACTTTTTTCTTCTCAGGCACAACTGTTGTTAAATGGGTTCTGTTGTTTGCTCAAAAGACATAATGGAAAGACTCACAAATGATGGATGTTACTGTCAAAAATGAATATGAATACGTTGAATCAGCAATAATTATTTTTCCAGTCATTATTAATTCTAGATTTGCTTTGGCGAATAGATTTGTTTTTTGGATTGATGCCCAAGCACTGTGTCATGAAGCATTCATTATTCAAAAATGCAACTGAAACTAGGGCGCTCCTGTTGGAATCTGGGATTGAGAAATAATGCTGAAAGGTTTTAGAAAGCCCTTTCATGTCCCGTTTATGTTAAAGGGGCTTTTTTGGACTATAACTAGAGTGCAAAAACGGGTATTGTAGCAGCTAATTTAATTGCCATGGATGTCAGAGTATATTTTGAGTGTGTCCCATTCAAAAGCCACAGAAAAAGGGGAAACTGCAGTGTTTATGTCATACTCAAATATTCCTTTGGCAAGAAAATCTGTTTTTCGCCTCGCACAACAACAGATGCTGTATATAAATTATGTACTAAAGTCATTAGAAAATAATTTCCTGAATGGCAAAATGTAGAGAAAAGCATTTTTGTGATGTGCATAAGCAGAGAGCTCTTCTGAAATTATCATGAATGTGTTTTAACCAGTGCAAACACCTGATAAGTTCCACTACAACAATTTTTATTAACTTTTTGCATTTCATGCTCCTCAGCCCATGTCCCTCTGAGAGGGGTAAGTCTTTGGTGTTTGTTGATCCTAACATGCTCTGCATTTCTGATCATGTTTCAAAGGTGGTGATTGAAGTCATGATTCTCCTCTTGACTGATGTCATATAATTGGGCTGGGTATCTGTTGTTAGTGTCTGATGAAAGATCTCTCATCCCCAGCTGGTCTGCTACCTTTGATGGCACTTGTTTTAATCTTTGTGATGCATCCCCAAGACTCATTTTAAAGTTGATTTACTGATGAGGCAACACAAAGTTGGAACAGTTGCGTGTCGAGGGTTTCTATTTAACAGCGCATTGATTTTGGTGAAATAAAATTTAGATGTCAAATGATTCTGCGAGTAAGGTGAGATAGCCTGAATGAAATACTCGTTCTGTAAAAGTACAGGAGTGAGAGTTGAATGGAGATTGGTGTGGGCAGGTAACTCTGGAGAGGTCAAATGAGTCTAATATCCTTTGACAGGTGTAGATGCAGTTTCTTCATTAAGACATATTGTCAGCATTATTCTGGCTACATGATGGGGACTAATTAAACTGAGGTCAGGACAGGTTACATCCTGTGATGACCTTTTCTCAACCAGGTAAGAGTAAAAAAAAAAAACTAAAACTTGAGGCTTAATGAGCAAAAGAGCATGGCTGTCCATCATGCCATCACCAACAAATTACAGTACACTCAAACCTTTTCTCTGACAACCACCACTGCACATTGATAGGGGTGAGAGTTGAGTAGGTCAAGAGTAAAAGCAACATCACCATGTTGAATTGCTTCCCACATCTTAAGTTGTTTCAGGAATTCAAATAGGTCTGGTGTTCATGATGGCTGTTTGCCCCAATCAGAAAAACAAATAAGAAATAGCAACAAGAAAAACACGACAAAGCACATGTGAATTATTAATTAAATTTACAAAAAACAGCTCTTAAGTTGGCATATTTCTTTTGTTGTGAAAAACGTTAACCTCTACTGCAGCTTCCAATCGACTGACTAAAAATTACATCAGCAGGGTGGAAACATCACTCACCACTGATTGGTTACGGCAAATAAAAATCAAATCAAAATAACCTCCCCACCTAAACAGAAATCAAACATGAACACTATGTCTGAATATCCAAGATGTCCTGTGGAATTGTCCGTAAAGTAAAGTTATGTTTACATTTAGTGTTTCTCACCAAAATGGAGTGTGTATTCTTAAGCTTTTTCTTCAACACATGCAAAGCTGATTTTTTTTATTTTAAAAACATGTAATGTTTATATCCATATTTGTTAACTAGGACCCAAACGCAGACAAACGAGGAGACTCCAGCAGTTGAATGATTTATCTGTTGCTTACACACAGGTACAGGCAACTGGTAGATCCAGGTTCAGGAGACGGAAGGATGAAGAACCCATCCATCAAAATACCACAAAATCTAAGTACATAGTAGCCACTACAGTGAACCAACAAGGGACAAAGGAAGGACCAGTATAAATAGGGAAGTGGCCGATGAGGGAATGAGGGGCAGGTGTGAAATGGGGAGCAGGTGATGACAATCAAGAACTGAGACACAGGGCTCAAACTGAAAAGACAGGAAAGACCAGACTTTAAAATAAAACTGGAAACAGAACAGGGGACTAACTGGATGTAACAGGTCTTCTCCTTTCTTAGCTTTGTTGGCTCATTGCTACACTTTTTGCTCATTGTCCTTCAGTGGAATAGCATGAAACCAGGAGCGGGAATGTGTATTGCGACATCCAAGTACTCGTGCACACATGCTTGCTCATGCACATAAGCAATGCAAACAAAACGGGTGCCCACTAGTAAAAACAATGCTCTATAGCACTACCAATGGTCAAAAACTACACAGGGTACCTTCAAGTGAAAGAAAATCAAACTTCTGTCCAAACACATAAATGATAGAATAGATGTTTAGGAAAAGCTCGTGGTCATGGTTAAAAAACAACAACATTGACTGTTGTTAGAAGACAGGAAGCAAACCTGGCAGTTTTTTATATCCATCAATCCACCCTGACTTCCTTCCTATGGCATTTAAAAATGTCATTCTTCTTCCTGCTTTTCTTTCAAGAATATACATGGGTCTTTTTTATCCATTTGAACAACCAATGCTGTTTTTTCTGTCTTTCAACACAGGGTTGTTGTTGAAATGGCAAAAACATGTGTTTTTCATTGCAAAATATCCTATGGTTTTCTTGTGTTTCAAGCCATTTTTTATGGAATTATCATTCTAACCAGAAAACCAGAAAATTGCCTGGACTCTTGTGTGAGGCCAAGATGGTTTAATGTTTCTTCATTTTTTCCAGACCTTCTAGCTTTAAAGAATATTTTACTAAACATACATGTAATGACACAGAGTTGAGGGGTCGAGTCAAAGAGTGGTTCAATAGATGAAACCACCATTTATTCAGAATCGTTAAGGGACTCTTTTCAATCCTCTTGTCAAGCCATTATATTTTCATTTGCTTACTTTTGACATTGTGACACTTTATACAAGTAAAAATTGGCTCACTGAGGATATTGTAAAAAAAGAAAACTGTATGGAAGGGTTTTGAATACACTTTTTTTATTTGTGCATTTTGTTGGGTGAGCGAGCGTCCCTGCATCTGGAGGAGTTTTGTTTAGGCATTTGTTGCATCTGACGTTGCTAGCCGCAGTTGTCATCTTCTGGTTAAATGATGCGTGAAAGTGAATATCCATCTTCTGTGATCAAAAGCGTTGTGTGATGGCAGTACGATACATGCATTATAAACAACCTGGCTGCTTGTGGAAGTGAAAATACCACACTGGGCTCTGTACCTCAGAGAGAGGAACGCACTCTTTTTATGTGTACGATTTGGACAACATACATGTATATTTTAAAGCCCTGTTAGCTCCATATTCTTTTATCCAATCCATCAAATCTCACTCTACAAAAAGCAATGTCTTTCCTTCCAAAGAAACCTGAAGAAATTGAGTGCTGCAACCCCTGGTCTCACTTTAAAGACCCGCACATACAAGTAAAGTAAGGTGGCAAATGGATAGTGAAAAATGTGTGAAACATTTGTTCACATTAACAGTTTGATCCAAGAATAAATAGCCTGCTGCGTGAGGGTAGGGGAGCATTATGTGATATAACAAGCTTATTTGTGAAAACACAAGTGCTGAAGCGAGGGAGAGTCGGAGGAGGGGTTGCAGCATTTAAGTACACAGCAAGAAATCACTCAGCCTGCGTGAAAAAGTCTCCAGGCGGCCAACTCAGCTGACTGGGGAGAAATACCACGGCCATTAAAGCCCTCTCAACACCTGTGTGGATTTCATGAATTGAAACTGTCCAACTCTGGAGAGCGAAAGAGCAAGGTGGGGGTGGGGGGGCTTGTAGAGACAGATGCCGAGTAAAAGGTGGGATGAAGAAGCGAGAGATGGACAGGGCAGCCAACAAGAAGTGAGTGCAAAACTGAAAAGTGCCCACTCCTGCTTACTGTGATTACAGTGCTATTATTTAAATGTCAGTGTTCGTCTGTCTGTGCGTCAGTCTTTAAAGGGGCAAATTCATGTGAACATTGGACAACGTGTTAATGTCGTCTTTATTTCCATTCATTTAAATCAGAGAAAAAACATTGGACTCCAAATGTCTAATCGCTTTTTCATTAATCTGTCTATTCAAGTACAACCTTACAGTGTTGAGGATCTGTGTGTGTGTGTGTGTGTGTGTGTGTGTGTGTGTGCGCGCATTAAAGAGAGAGAGTGCGCACTCTTGTCTCAGTCCCTCTGTTGATGCACACAGAACAAGGTTAATTACTTTTCTGACCTTCTCCGGAAGCTTAAAGAAATATTCCAATCATAGCCTGAATAGATAGCGCAACGAGAGATGCTGAGTCAATGGTCAAACAGTGAAAAATGAAACACAGCTAAATCTTTTAAGTGTAACGTTATTTACCTTCACCATAACTTAACTGTTTCAATAAAACTGCTTGCATCACTGATTTAATGTCACAGAAGAAAAAGGATTGATTTTCCCCCCCACCTGCAGCTGCTTGCTTACTTTGATAAAATATGTATGTGACGCATACACACTTTCTTCACACCTTACATTTATAAAAAAGCTTAAATGGATTCTTTTGGATATCAAGCATCAGTCTACAGGGTGCCATCACTTACACCAAATATTTTATGCTTTATAAATATTACACAGACAATATTCTATGTTTCTGGGATACCATGAAAATACAGTAATTTTTTTCTGATCAAAAGTACATAACATTATTTAGCACATTATACCATGTTCTCTGTATGGGATAAGTCCATTTTACAGCAGTTGTAGCCACAGAATATGAATTGTTCATTTGCAAAAACAGATAACACACAAAACAAATCATTCTTAAAATGAAAAAACTACACAAGGTAACAAGATTTAGGAAACTATAAAAACAAAACAATCAAACCAGTTTGATGATATAACCTGGAGAGCACAAAAAAAAAAAAAACATGATTTGAGAAACTAGATAAACACAGTGATTTCGCAAATGAAACCTTCATATGTATTGACCATAAATGCTGTAACTATGTAGTTCAGGGAGTTGTAGCATTCAAAAGCTCCTGAGTGTCACTGGAGACTGAACCCATTAAACATGAGAGAAATACAATGCAACCGCTTTTCCAGTTCACAAACAAGAGTGTAAGCATAATTGATTCGGTTATTAATGTGTACCCAGCAGTGTTGCCCAGTATTTAATACTTACCTTTCAAAAATAGTAAAGACATGCATTTTCTAACTTTAAGAAAAATGTCACAATTGCTTGAACAGCATAAAGCTTCTTTGGATTTACGTCAGGATGAGTTGCAACATTTAAACTTTCGACCAAACTAAAGTGATGACTGGAGTAATTTGACTTTACCTGCAGGGAATGTTGTCAGCACAGTAATGAATATTTGTACTTTACAGGAGAAAGGACACTTGTCAACTGGGATTTTGGAGCTGCATAATAGAAAATACAAAGTAAATGTGAATGAATCCTTTCTGGAAATAATGTAAATGTGAGGAGGTCAAAATCAGAAGAGATACCAAAAATACACCCCTGAATGTGGACTACACTTCTATTTAAACTTGTACTGGTAGGTACAGTGCTTTGGTTAAAAACGTGATTCCTCCAGGCTGTCAGACA
>LKNJ01003883.1:572-39081 GCA_002120245.1 Maccullochella peelii
TGCAGCTGTAGACCAGATCAGCAACACTGTCTGAAAGAATCAGAGAGCTGCTGATGTTGTAGAGCTGCTGCTCAGTCTGCTGGACTGTGGTTGTGTCCTCGAAGGTGGATGGAGGGCTGGTGGACCAGGTGAGCTCAGGCTCGGGGTAGATCCCCTCTGAGCTGCAGGTGATCCTGTTCTCCACCTGCTGAATATTGATTTTACGTACCGGAGCTGCAAAAACGAAAGATTCACTTTATAGGAACATGTTTTTGAAGTGGTGGCGATATGAGAGACCTGATGACGACTTCTTCAGCGCTCCCTGCTGTGTTTTTTAAGCGGTGCCCCTCTGATGATATCACTTGTCAGTCACTTATCGTTCTCTCGCTATTAATCGTTCCTTCCTCACGAAGGTTCATGTTTCCATATGTTAATTATCAAACAGAATAAACAACGTGATCGCACCATGTTGAGGTCATGAGTTGCAATTTGAAAGCACACATTTATAAGTGAATGAAGGTGTGCCGATACCGCAGTTGGACTTTACTCTCAGAGGATGAATCAAATGATATCACAATCATATATTTTTATTACTTTTTATTAGGTATTAGGATTGAGTTTCCATGCTTTATATAAAGTAATTAAAGAAATCACTGTGTGTGTTTGCTACTGGGCTCAAAAGGGCAGTTTCTGTAGGTTGCGGCTATCACTGCTCATGCATGTTGCAGAAATTTAACTTTTATTATGTCTTTATAGTGTTTTTTTTTCCATAAATGTCCAATTTGTAGAGAAGCAACAAAGTGTTTAGAATAACTGGTGTTGTGGACAAATGGGGGCAAAGTACTCGGAGTAGTAGAGAATTAACTTTCTCTTTAAACCTTCGATTCGTCACCACAGAGAGCCTTTGAATATTTTCAGTTCTGTTGGGGTTTCAGCACAGTACGTTTCTCACAAAACTGTGAGACATTTTTTTTCTGTGCAGGTGTCCTTATCTGCTACACGACCTTATTCGCACAGCCTTGCACAAACATCATTCTTCTCTTATTGGAAATGAACATGTTATCAGCTGAAAGAGCAGAACAGTCTGCAAAACGAGAACGTTTTCACATTTTCACCAATTTCACAACTCATAGTCTGCATTTACTCTGATAAACACTTGAAGCCTTTTAAGTCCAACTTAAAAAAACATACTGTAGGTTTACCTGCTGCTTTAAAAATGTTTTCTCTGCTCAGTAGTTCTTGTAAAACTCAAGTTCGCTGAACTTTAGAAGAAAAGTTCAAGGGTCTGTCACACTAGTCTTAAGTGAGTGTTCATACGTTACTAAGGAGTAAGCTGGAGAGATGGGAAATGCTGACACAAAACACACTTAACCCAGACTTATCCTAATACCACTTTGGTCTTCTACATGCACAGTTTAGCCTCAGAGCTGTATTTGAACTTTACACATCAAGGTGTGTTTACAGGTGTTGGGGAGTACTACTACATATGTTTTAAAAGTAGTATAAAGTCTTTAGTGTCTGTGAGGGAGCTGTGTGAAGTCTGATAAACGTCCTCAAGTGATGTCACTTGAGTCAGCGTGGGTCCTCAAGTGATGTCACTCGAGTCAGCGTCGGTTGAAGACTACAAGTTTGAAGATGAAAATAATCTGGTTGGTGTGGAGTTAGAAAGAAGTGAGCTCACCACAGGCTACGTTAGCCGCTACTAGCATAACACACCTGAATCTATGACTGAACTGTTAGCCGCCGAGTTGCACTGTGGGTAATGTAGTTGGCCGGTTTTGACGAGGAAGAGGAATGCGTGGAATAAAAAAACACAGTATCTGGTTCTGCAAGTCATGTACTATTGACTATAAACAATTTTATGTTTTATAAGTTTGAAAAGCTCACGAATGATGAATGAATGAACATTTAGACTTAATGAGTTATTAATAGACAATTAATTGATTTCACAAAATTTCAATATGTTTTACAGCTTGAAAATATGCATAAAACAGAAGCAAATTGCTGTTTAATTGTTTTTGTTTCCTGTATTAACTATGAATTTCATACCTTCCACATTTATATCAATAAATAACTCCTTGTTGCCAGTGATGACGCTGGTGTAGCACTTGTATCTGCCCTGGTCCTGAAACTGCACCCCTGTCAGCCGGAGCGAGGCGTTCCCTCTGGAGATCTGGTCCTCGAACAGTGATGTCCTGCCTTTGAAGCGCTGGTCCTGGCGTGCGAGCTGGTCATGGTTGTGATAGAAGGAGTGGACAGGAGTGTTTCCTGTCATCTTAAGCCAGTGGATGACCACTTCATCACCAGCCGAAAAACTGCACGGTAAGATGCAGCTCTCCGTCAAAACACACAACACCTTAGTATCTGTAAAACATCAGAGGAAGAAACATCCATCAAGGGTTCAGTTCAGGGAAAAGTGAGCCTCTTTAAAAGCCTGATTATTATCTTTTTTGACCGTATAATTCAAAATCACACTGAAAGAATAAGGCAAAATTTTAACATACAGAGGACCATTATTAATTATTGGAGGTCGGGTTAGTTTTCACACGATAAGTCAGTCCAATATTCACTCTTCTTTAGGGTCTTTAGCTGCTAAATGCTGCGACCAGCCAGTCGCTAACTGTGTCTGTCTGCTGTTTGGTGCTGGACATAGTGTGCAGTGGGTTTATCAGAGCTTGTTTGCCAAAAATAGCTGCCTGCTACTGCTGGAAATGTGGTTGAAGAGAGCACAGAGAGAGTAAATTGGCTGTAAAACCAAAACTATGAGCTAAAAGAGGCTAAAATGTGTTTATCATCGAGAGTGACCCCCTTTCCCATTATACAGTTTCATTTGGTCCATTGTAGAAGTAAAAATATGTATTAGTGCAGCTTTAAAATGAGAAAATGTATAGAAAAAACACAACAGGTTAGGTTGGCATGACATCAGAAGTGTTGTTGGTTTCTACAGTATGTTGCATTTTGTTTTATAGTAACAAGAAAACCTCATGCTGAGGAATTTAAAGCTGAAAATGAAAGCATTCACTATGGGTGTGTTTGGAATGTCTCCCAGCAGGTTGTGCAAGAATCCAGTTACAACATAAACTTGTTAATCTTCTGTCTACAGCAGTCCATAACAGATTTATTTTATTTTCTCTTATTAAATTAGCATGGTCTAACAGCCGGCTTTAATAACCTGTGCTCGGCTGATTCTAAGATGTTGGAAATAGCCTCAAATTCTTACACTGAAAATGTGGATGTAAGTAGCTGTGTGTGAAAAGCTGCTGGCAAGAAAATGATATGATTAAAGAACAATTGGACAAATTTAGTGGGTGTTTGTCCGGAGGGAGCAAACAAATGGTCTGATATAGCATATCGATGTCTGTTCCCTTTTGTTATTGCTGGATATTCTTGTTATAAAACTCAATAAAACTTGAATACAGATGGTCACTCAATCTCAGTTTTTATCTGTTAGCAGTTATATATTGTTTTTAAAACCAAAATCAAAGGATTCACTTTCAACTGTCATACTTCTTAACTTTCCCATTTTTATGAAGCGAAACTATTTTATCTCACTTATCTCTAGTGGTGTCGAGCACAGTCCAAGCTCATTAATGTTTTTTCAGAGCTTAAAGTACAACAAATAAAACAGAATTCACCTTCACTGTATTTAGATGGCAGCTAAAGTTTCGTAGGATATATATATATATATCTGAAAAACTTGGCACGTGACACTGAAACGATCTGAATGTCACTGGATTGACTCTATAGACGTTATTGTAAATCCAACTTGTTTCCCGGTGTTCTTACTTTGTCTGGTGAAAACAGACAATGTACCAAGTTTAAACATAACTGTGATTTAAATTTAGATAAAATCCGACGGGCTGTGAACGCCTCACTCACCTCCTCTGTTAAAAGGCCACAGCAAGGTCAAGACCACCAAAAACACGGCGCACTGGACCTCAGTCATGCTCCTGTTAAATATTCCTCTTTCGATACTGAAGTGGACTAAACAGAAAAGAATGTAAACCACTTTTAAGTGTTGTAGTGTCACTACACGAAGGCCGGCTAACCTGCCTGACTAGTTGGACATATTTTGGCAGCTGAAGCTAGGGTGTTTGTGTGTGTGTGTGGGGTGTGTGTGTTTTAGTGTTTATCAGTAGTGGATAAAGGTCAAATTTCAACATGCAGGCCACAGTTTTAAGATTACACAATGGTAATTGTAACATATTAACTGAGCTCAAGGGCAGAGCCTGCTGAAGGGAGAATAACTTCACATAAGCATGCAGATCCAGGGGTGTAAATATAGACCGTGCAGGCAGTGCAGTTTCACTATATATATACTGTATGCAGGCTGGTGTGTGTGTTTCAACACTGGGGCTCGTCCTAACTACATTACGCCACTGAGGCCTACGGCATTTATTTTACAAGGTTGTGTGTTTGTGATCGGAGCAGACTGAATGTGTCTGAATTTTTACAAATCGCCAAATGTTCAGCAGTGGAAACAGAAACGGTACTCAAAGCTTCGGGACGGCTCGAACCCGTTTTAGAACGTCGCAGGGCAGCAGTGGTTTCAGGTTTCAACTGGTCTCGTCTAAACTGGGCTTTAAACACAAAGTCGTTACCCCATTATTCCCTAACCTCTTGTGTTATTTCTTTGTATCTCCATATTTGTGCTGGTATAAATTCCCACTTGTTATTTTACCCAGTAAGAAGAGATGGACTGACATAATTTATTTCTCACGTTTCTTTTTGGTATTTTCATGGGATTTGTTGATAAATGAAAAATATAGAATAATGCAAAACATATCCTTTAAGATTATCACACGAATGTAACTTTTAAAACTTAAAATGCTACCTTCTACACTCTGAATTGCTCTTTTCAGTCTTTTCTGAGCATTAAAAGTCATTTTTGACATGGAAACAGCAGTTTGACAAAACAATCTTAACTTAAGGTCCACTTAGTAGCTTTTTCCAGAGTTTTTAACTGACTTTGCTCAGTTGTCGGGGAGTTGGCGCCTCACATGTGGTACCAGTTTGTGGATGACGTTTTCACCAAAAAGGACTTTGTGACAACTGAGCAACCTTCATCTGCTGATTAAAAAAAAAAGCTCCAGAAAAAGCTAGTAAGTGGACCTTGAGTTAAGATTGTTTTGTCATATCTCAGATGAAAAGCACACACAGACCTTCAGCGATTAGTCCTTTTAATAATATTAAATTATTTATGACACACTTGTGGAAGAGATCAAGTATAATTTGTGAAATGCGGTGCGTGTTTACAGCAAAGTGTGGCAGTGCAGAGACAAACTGTGTGAATCTGCTGCTGATTAGATATTGATAAGAGTCAGTTTATGACAGCAAGTTGAAAGAAAGTCTGTATTGTTCAGTCACATCAGTGATTCACAGTCACGTGTATCTTTATAATCCAGGCAGGAAACAGTTCGCACCTCTTCCAGTGTCCTTTTAAGTGCAGTGAAGGTTTAAATGCAGCAGGGACAGTGAACGTAGATTTTTGGAAATCCAGCCTGTGCACAATGCTGAATCCCTACTAGTGCCAGGGATGCTCAACAGAAAAGACGACATCCTCACCTGCTTTAAAACATCGTAAAATTCACACAGACACAGACTTATTTTTATTGCATATTGCACAGCTTTTTGCATCTCAGCCCTGTCGTAACTTTATAAATGATCCCTGGAGTTCTTCTAATGCCTCTTTCCCCACTAAATAATGCCAAGAATCGAGGAACCAACTAAATCAGGAACTGGAAGTCCATTTTATGCATCCCTGTTTCATCTCCACTGCATCGGAAGAACCGCGACAGTCGACGACATAAAAATTTTAAACATTACAACAAACGTCCTCCTCTTGTCCTAGTGGCACCCGGTGTTTGTTTACTGTCTGAATAAAGGCCTCGTCACACCAGCATTTAAAACGGTGAAATCAATTAAATTAATTTAACTGGAATCGAGCTATCGCTTATTAGCTTCTGTCGGAGTACCACTTGCTCCAAAACAGAGCAATGGTCTATAGACTGTTATGACACAGGAGTGGATGGCACAAATATGTCTTTTGAATAAATTGTGTGAACTTATTGTCTCATTAGCGGCCCAGCTAAGCTAACGAGCTAATGAGTCTGCTAACTGGCCGTTTGGAGAGCTTTACTTTTCCTCTTCAATAACTTTTAAGTGACAGAAATGGTGTACAATGGTGAACAAAATGTCAGGTAAATAAAAAATAGAGAGACTCTCCGGGGAGCTTTTCGTGACTGACTAGCGCTAGCTCGGCCGGCTGTTAGCGGTTAGCTCGCCAGCTACTGCAGTTAGCCCCACTGGCTCTGTTAGTCACTACGTCTACTGGTGTGGCCAGGCCTTAAAGCTGTACACAAGTAGCACAAGGTTTCACTTTGACCACTGCAAACTGTGCCAGGAACTAAATTCAGACTCTGGTCAAAACAAAGGAAAAGTTCCCGAGTTCCTGAAATGGTTCCTTGGTCGTTCCTGTGTCGGAAAAAGGCTTTTTAGGTGCAGCAGGAGCCGTCTTCAGGGTTCTTCACGAGAAAACATTTCCCTTTTAAAGAGTTCCTGAAATAAGAGCAGATTCGTAGCTGCACTATCGGGGCTCACAAACCCTCCATGAAGACGTTGAAAGCATTTTGTTTTTGGAGTGCATGTTCTGCACGTCAGCATGTAGACTCAAAAAAGTAGCAGTTTATCCGAGTTCCTCATTAGAAAAACACCCAAACATGCCAAAAATGTCATTTGAAAGTGTATAGTACAATTCAGTTTTTAAAGAAACGTTGTGTTTCTAAGAAGCTGTTAGATCCTCGTCAGCGTGTAGCTCTGTGCTTGTTTCTTTTGTTAGTATTTTGTTAGTTTTAGGTGTTTCCAGGTTGTTGTTGTTTCCGTCTGTTGTCAGGTTAACTAAGTGCCACTCTGGAGGTCTGATTGTCCGTTGGTGCCGCCGACAGTCAAAGGGCTGCTGTCGTTCGGGTTACTGCGTGCCGCCGAGTCTGTAAGAGGATGAAGAAACAAAGGCCGTGAAGTTAAGCAGAAAAACACATTCTGACTTACGTTTTTGTTCATTTCTCTGTTCACCTGTGGTCCTGTATCACTCCGTACTGGAAGGTGTTTAAATTAAAGTACCCATCGCATTGCATTCACTCACAGTTGCCAGTTTATTGCGTCCACCTAGCTAAAACTAATGCGGTTTAATACCAAACTAGTGTGCTTCTCAGCCCTTAAAGGCACAGTTGGACATTTTGGGAAACAGGTTTATCCACTTTCTCGTTGATAGTTGATACCACTCTCATATCTGTTTGGTAAATATGAAGCTACCACCGGCAGACTCTTAGCTTAGCTTAGCTTAGCTTAGCTTAGCTTAGCACTGGAAGACTGGAAACGGGGAAACAGCTGGTGTTGGTAGGCAGATTTTTCCACCTTTTGGACAGAGACAGGCTAGCTGTTTCCCCCTGTTTCCAGTCTTTATGCTAAGCTAAGCTAAGCTGCTGGCTGTAGCTATATACAGTATGTACCAAACACATATGAGAGTGATATCTTCTCATACAACTTGCATAAATTGGGCATGACTGGAAAGCTGATACTCCTGTGGATTCAATGAGCCGTATTGTATTCATTGTCAGTCGCCATAATGGCCATTCATTGTAGTGAAACGTGACCTCACTGTATAAAATGACCTGTTGTAACCTCCAGGATAATCACAGCCTCATGAAACTGTACAACCACAAACTAGAGACCCAGGGCATCCAGAGGATTTTTGGCTTGTGTATGTATATATTGATAATTAGGTATATATTGATAATTATATATTGATAATTAGGGTGTTTCTCGCCATCCAAGCGCCGAAAAATGCGGTTCTTACAGAAATCCCCAAATGTCAGAAGTTTTTGATACCAAATCAGTTGGTGTTCCTCAAGGTCTTGGTGTCTTAATGTGGAATTTTGGAGGGATTTTTGACCATTTTTATCAGTTCTCAAGTGGTCAAAAAGGGTTTAATTTTGCACCAAATCTATGTAACAATTGGTATCAACCCAAAAACTGCTGCAACAACTTATGAGACATAATTGAGCATTGGGAACGGCCCTCATATACTCCCTTCATAATGTTCAAAGGCCTAAATTTGAGTGGGCGCCTAACCAAAGAGTGGATGATTCTCTGAAGGCCACAGTGATCTTAAGTTATTCTCTGGCTCCATCTACAGTCTGGTTTTGGAAACGCAAGTGCGACGTTTTTTAAAACATTTTGATGACCCACCTTTGACTAAATTCAGCTCTGTCGGCTCCTCAGGGTCGTTTCTGGGCTTCTTGGTGTTTCCTGGGAACAGAGTGGAGAGACAATGTGAGCACAGAAACACACCCCAAACTGTGATTTAGCTCCAGATCCTTTTAGTTCTGATTTACTTTCTTGTTTTTCTTGCTAACTAACTAACTCAGGTGTTGTCCCGGTGCATTCTAGGAAATGTAGGCGTGTTTGTGTTTACATACATTTCCTTGAACGCATCGGGACAACACCCCGGAAACACAAGCGCACACGACCCGGATCTAATTACTTGTAACTGGTGTGACTGGTGTGGGTGTGTCATGATGTAATGTCATTAATTGCTTGGTTTGGATTGTCTGTGGGTGTTTATTTTTAAATTGTTTTACTGATTTGTTATTTATACATTCACTATGAGACAGAGAAGCTTGAATTTACACTCAGTTTTTAATGTTTTATGTAGAAACACACATTTACCCTCCACACACACACACACACACACACACACCGGTTTTAGGACCAGTGACCCTGAATTTTCCAAAAATACCTCACAGATAAATATTCAAATTAGATTTTACATTAATGCTGACCATAAAACTAGATTTTCCAGCTTGCAGTGGTGGAAAATAACAAGTACTGTGTTTGAGTGGAATTTTGAGGTATTTGTACTTAACTTGAGTTTCCCCATTTTATGCTACTTGCATAGCTACAACAAGAAAATGCTGCTTACACAGTAATAATCCGTAGTAATAAATCAATAATACAACATATATTAATAATAACACTGCGACATAATGAGGATTTAAAGCACATTTTGCTGATAATACTTCTGTACTTTTACTCAAGTAAGATTTTGAATGCGTGGCTTTTAGTTGTAACAGTATTTTTTTGTAAATTAACATTTTGTGCTTTTTTTGCTTTATTGACCGTAAAATATCATGTCACCTACCAATACCCAAACGAAAATGCCAAACTATTACTTCAAAATATGAAAACTTCATATAATGACATACATGTAAAGTATATAAATGATAATAGCAAACAATTTAAGACCAAAACCAGACATCCCAGACTGTTTGTGCCCACTCCCAGTTTGAATCAAAGTATGTGAATGTGGATATTTTTGATTGTAATTTGCTTCCCGCCCCTCAGACTGTACGTGACACGTCAGTCCAGTCAGGCTTCCTTCTTTCTATCAGCTAATGTCCACGTGTCCTGGTGTCCATCTTTACCTTTCAGCTTCAGGTAGGCCAGCAGGCCCACCAGAGCAAGAACCAGCGCTCCAATCACCAGCCCGGCAATCCACCAATAAGACGGCGCCTCTGAAATTCTTTGCTTACCTGCACACAGGTAACAAATACACACAGATTAATAAAAAACAAAAAAACACTTTAATACATGAAACAACAAATAATGGATGTTGTTTTCTTTATATTTCCATCCCACTTGTTACAGAATACATGTAGTTTTATTATTATATATTTAATATTTAAATACATCTGCAACTTAACCAACACATTTTTCTAATTAATGGACCATACTGGTGCTTTTTTAAAAATCCCTTCATATATTTTGCAGTAATGTTAACCATCATTTTAAGATTTTAGCGTAATTTAGCTTCAGACTGTCTTCAGCAGAGAACGACAGCACTGGCTGTCTGTTTCCCCTGACGACAGGCGACCTCTTGTGGCTGTGTCGAATAATGACTGTTAATAATGTCTCGGAAGCAAAAAGGGGAAGCAGTGAGATGCTGTTATACTGTCGTGGGAAACTGATTTAGAGGATGCTGCTGTTGTTGTCAATACTCGGATTAACCTCCATTATATTTAGGCAGAAATCTCATATTTCCTCGTAATTTGGGTAAGCTGATCCTTTAATAGCGAATGTCATTGTTTGCAAGCAAGGCGCTTCAAACTATCTTTTTGTTTAATGGTAGGAAAACCATCGAAAAATGCTTAAAAAGTATTTAAAGGGCTAAAATGTACAGAACCACCAGTACAGTCCTTTTTAAAGGATCAGTCTGGTGATATTCTGCGTTTTTCTTATTGTCAACAAATGTCATGAAAAGACCAAAACCAATAATGAATTGATCCGACTGAAAAGTATTGTGTATCTGAAGCCTGACAGAGCTTAAATACTCTGCTGTAAATACTCACTAGAGAAAATAGTCCCTAACAAATGCCCTATTTCCTCCTGTTTGTTTGATAAAAGATACAATGAGCAGCTGTTTTAGGAAATTACTGAGCCTTTTTTAAAACAAAAAAATTAAACTATATATTTATGAGGTGTTTTTAAAGATTGACGTGTTCAGTAGGAACCAATGGGACTAACACATTGTTGGTTTGAGACAGTGTTTGTGATCTCACCAGCAGGATCGTCGATCATGACGTCGGTGCGCTCGGTGTGAGTGTTGTACGGCATGGAGAAGACACAGGTGTAGCGGCCCGAGTGCTCCGAGTGCTTGGGGTCCATCAGTCGCAGAGAGCCGTCTCCAAACGGGACCCTGAAGCCATCTAGCTCCACGTGGTTGTCCCAGGGCGAAGTAGAGGAGCTGTCCCCCGACTGGCTGTCGTAGGTGAGGATGTGGGAGGGGTCCTTGCCGCTGGAGAAGCTCCAGTGGAGGACGGGGTTGTTCAGATAAGGAGGGGCGTAGCAAGGGATGGTCAAATCTCTCCCTTGAATCCCTTTTATTTCTACCAGAGAACAAGAGCGTAGGTTTGGTTTCAGAAGAGAGGGGGACACAAAAGGAGGTCAGAGGTTCTCCAATAAGTAAGTAAATAAATACAAATCAAAGCAGATTTCCTGCTGTGTAAATTGCTGTATTATTAATACACAAACCCTAAAATCACATTTAATGTTGTTGATGGAGACCTCTCCTCTAAAAAGAGTCCTTTTACCTCTTTCCCTGAGTGAGGCGATCCAGGGTGGACCACCGTAGGAAGTGGTGACTTTGCAGATGTAGATGAGGTCAGGTTGTCCGTTCAGCCTCTTGAGGCGGCTGTCGACCGTGTACAGCCCCTGTTTGTTGGCCAGCATGCGCGTGACCGGTCGGAGGTCCTCAAATGTGGGCGGTTCAGTCGCCCAGGTTACACGAGGAGCCGGGAAGACATTACGGACGATGCACTTCATCTCCTCGTAGCCGCTCAGCCTCGACAGCTCCAGAAACAGGCCTTGGATGGGTGCTACACACACATACACACACAAAGACACGCACAGCATGCTAAAATGTTTCCCAGCGTCCCCTGATAATAGACTCTAAATGCCAGGGCCCAATATAGCCTGGCAGCGGGTGATATCATTCTCATGAGCTCTGTTGACACTATAATACTACCAAGCAGTTTTTGTGCATTAAAAAATGACACTTTTCTTGACTAATGTAAAAGTACCCTAATGTTGCTTTCACTACAGAGCCTCCTAGGCAGGTAGAAAAAAAAGTATTGGCATGAAAATCAGTATGCTTGAAGTAATTCTGAAGTAATTAAAAATAAAAGCAGGGAATTATAAAACAAGACTAAGAGTCTGCAGCCATGCTGGCGTCCCTGCGAGACCACAGGCACAGCGGTGCTTTGAGCTAAATGCTTATCAAAAATGTGTCTACAAAATAAGAAAACAAAAAATAAGATTTTTGCAACAGAGTGATGGGACAGTGAGGAGCAGCCACAGTGAGCTGAAGGTGACAAACAAGGTAACTTTACTGTGTCCCATTGTTGTGTGGAAAACAACTCGCACCGTGTGCAGCATTAAATCAGATCGTGCAACAAACAACAAACAGATTCACCAGCTGCTCCTCTGCTGTATTTATGGAAAAGCAGCTTCTCAACGAGTGTTTGCTGTAACATTAACCTGCACCTGCTGTTACCACCTGCAACCACGTGCACTGAAATCTTAAAGGGTAACTTGGGTATTTTTAAACCTGGGCCCTATTTTTACAAATTTTGGGGTCTAAATGACTAGTAGTTACAAAAAGTTTTGGAATTGGTCCAGTTGGCAGTCGTCTCTGCAACTGCACCCGCCAAAGTATGTCCACTAAAAATGCTTGTTTTTTCCACTGACTCTGGCTCAGATTGTTATTCTAAGTGTCTGACAACATTTTTGTTTAACCAGAAACACCATCGTCTTCCTGCAGCGACTCAACCTCAACCTTTCTGTTTCTGGTTAAACAAAAAGGATCGTACTCTTTAACAAAACGGCCTGTCTCTGTAGGGGTCATTTCCATAATGTTGTCAGGCGCTTCGAATACTGTTGGATGGATGTGACAGCATCCTAAGAGTGCTCTCACATCTAACCTTATTTATAAACTCACCTTCCACCTTCACGATGACCTTTGCGTTGTGTTCGCCCTTCGAGGTGCTCACGTGACACCTGTACGTGCCTCTGTCCTTGAGACCACTCCTCCTGAGGATCAGCGTGGCGTTGCCGCGGGACACCAGGTCTGGGAAAATGGAGGCGCGGCCAGCGATCTGCTCGTGCTCAAAGTGCTCCTCGCTGCTGTCGTCGTCGTCGTCGTCGTCCCGCTCGAACTTGTACACCACCACGTCCTGTCTGAACCACTCGATGGTCTCGTCGCTGTCCGGCTGGAAGCTGCAGGGGAGCATGCACTCCTCCGAGACAAAGCACGTCACAGTGACATCTGAAAACGTGACAGGGAGAGTCAAAGTGAGATATTATCTGAGATTCTTGTTATCATTTAGTTGTATCACAGCTTAAACTTGATCCGCTGGGAGACTCCGTTTCCTTGTGACCATGGAAACTGGGTCTGCCAACAGACCCAAGGTGGACTGAGGGGCCAGACAAAGAGGGATTGAAACAACTCTATAATACCTCTATTGAAAAGAACAGTCTCACCCAGAATTGGGAAACTGAAGTCCCAGGAAGGGAGCTTGCAGGCCTGGCCACGCGTGGAGCCCAGTCGAGCTGAGCCTAAAGAAGTAATATAGGGACCTGAAACTTTAGGTGTAGGGATCAGGTGTTTGCCAGTTGAGGGGAAAGCAAAACCAGGATCCTTGTCTTGCTACTGTTGGGAACGTCATCTCTCTGGTGGAGAAGGAGCTGGAGCTCGTGCAGGAGGTGGAGCAGCACCAACTATACAGCACATACAGTGGCTGGCACATCTGGAACCAAACTCTTGGATAGGGAGGCTGGACTCAGAGGCACTGGGCACTAAAAACAGCCATGCATTGCTTTGGTGGAGTGTTGTTTCAGGTTCCTGCGAGACAATGAAGTACGATCCTGGAAGTCCAATTGGACCAACAGATGAATGTGTTTTAAAGGTTTGCAAAAACATATTAACGACACAGAACTTTGGAACTCTGGAAAGTTATCACGGCGACAACTTTTTTATCTTTCATTGTGAAGATTGCGAGTTAAACACTCAAAACCATGGCGTTCATGTTAGATGTTCATGTCCCTGTTTAATCACACCACCACCACCTCCTGCCTTCGGTGCAGCATGTACGTACCGTGTTGTCTGCAAGTTCACGCTAAGTACAGTGCACAAAGCAGACTACATTATGGCAGCTTTTTGCCATAACAGCTCTCTTTAGCTGTTCATGATCGGCCTTTTGTCGGCAAGGCAGTCAGAGTGCGATTGAAACATGAGGATTTAATAATGGTGGAGATTTAGGAAAGTAAAACTGGCTTTAAGTGGCTTTAACTTTCTGTCAGGTTTTGTAGATTATCACCTTTATTTTAACGTCAGTTGATGACTATATTTTCAACATATAATCGGCTCCACAGGATCTCCTGGCGCTTAGAAAATAACATACAGAGGCTCATGGGTATTGCAGTATTTAGAGCAAAATGACTTCTCAGAAACAGAAATCTGTTAGCCATTACTTAAACCTAAATGACTGTTGCATCATCCGGGAGAGTCTCATGTTTCAAGTCAATAAGTAACATTGAGGATATTGTTTAAAGTATACATTTTAACAGGAAACAAGAATGGGGTTAAGACCTCCCACTTCCCCCTTTGCAGCTTGGCTTTAAGGTGACACACGGTGAACACGTGGGGGATTTCTCCGTACTCACACCCTCAGCTTCCCTTTATTGCCAAACATGTAGGCTGCAGGTGGGTTATTAATCTCAGCTGTGACGTTAACCACACGGATTACGCAAAACAGGATGTCATGTCATTCTTGGGAAATACAAGTGGAAAAAACGTCCCCATAAATTCTCTAGTTCTTACACGCCTCCCTGTGACATAAAGCAGATTGAAAACAGATACCAGTGACAAAACTAACTGTTTTCTAGTTCATCAGAATGGCATCAGAATGGTATCGGTGCTGTAGCTAACAGTATTAGCAACTTGTCTGAGCTGGTGTGTCATGTACTGAATCATCCAGATGACTCATTTCCGTTGCAGATTGGATGGAGGGTACAAACATTTCTGATTGTTGAGCTGTTTGAGGCATCAACAAATGAAAAAACATAAATATAAATGGAAATGACTTGTTGTTTCGTTAATTCATGGCCATTCATGAATGATGCTGGAGGTTAAAGGACAATAAATGTTAGTCAAATGTGTTAGTCCGTCTGTCAAGCAGCATCAAGCTCATTGGTTAAGACTTAACTTACTTAAGATGTAAATGTTTAAAAACATCTCACAAATATTTAGTTTCATTTTCAGAAAAGGGTCAGTAATTTCCTGAGCAGCTGCTCACTGTAGTTTACAGCAAGCAAACAGGAGGAAATAGTGCATTTGTTGGGGACTATTTTCAGCGGCGCATTAATCCACATTTGGTGCTTCACAGTCCTCAATCTGTTCAAAAATATATTCACAACTTTGTTTAAAGCTAAAATGAGACTTCAAATCAAGTAAGTAGCTTCTAAAGTCTCTTTTGTTTAGCGAAACTCTGTATGTGTTCATGAATATTAACACAAAATGGGAAATCTGTGCTAAAAAGACTCACTTTGATTTGACTATTAGCTTCAAATTGCAACAAAATGAGGACTGAGGATGCATCACAAAGGAATCCTTTAGTGTCCAGTTTGAGCAGGAGGGATGATTGCAGAAAGCAAAACAAAGTTCATATGTGCACCTGACTGTTGTTTTAAGACAGAGTTGAGAAATTGTGAACCTATCCTTTAAGCATGTTTAAACACTTTTGGCCACACCCCAATAGTGATGTCATAGCAGGTGTTTTCAGCCAGCTGTCAGATCCTGTCTAAAGCCTGCAGACAGAACAATTCATTAACAAGGATCTCAGCTCTTGTTGGATCTTGCTGATCTTGATGTTCAAGCTTCAAACTGTGTGTTCAAACCTCGCAGTTTCACCTTTTCACCCTCAATACTTCCATAACAAGAGGACACTTTTTACCAGCCGAACGGCACATTTTTTGACAGAGTGGCGTGGGGCGCGTGTGTTCATGCCTCTTTGATCCAGCACATACCACAGAGATAATTCCTGGAGGAACTCCAGAAAATTCCAAGAAATGTTTGCAAAGCGCCGGTCTGAATTCCACAACCGCTTCTCAGAAAACCACTTCAGCACTCGCTTCCGTTTCTCTGACGGGTTCTCTCGGGGACGGCTGTCAGATGACGTTTGAGCCCAAACATGAATCAGGTCATTGGATTTGTGCCAAAAGGTGTCAGATTTTAATTTCTTTGTGTATTTGTTTGCCTGTACTGCATATACACAATATGCATCGATGTGTTTGCATGACTGTTGCATGCGCGACTGTTACTGGCACGACAAGAGGGATTAATAGTTGCTTTATCACCTGAAAGATTCTTTCCGCACCTTCCCCACCTGACTGACGCTGCCTACTCGTGCACCGCTGTTCCTCTCATTCTTGCTCTTCTTGTAAATCACAGTTTTGCCAGCAGCAGAGTAATGATTCAGACCACTGAGTCACACCTGCATGATGTCACAAAGCAGCCGACCAGGTTTACCTGCCTGCCGGTAACATCGGCTCCCGTCACACAGTAATGTCACATTTCGTGCCCTTGCAGAGAAAGCCTTGAGGTTTTATCCTCTGTGAAACATCAACTTCACACACGCTGTTATTTAGTAAATAACACTCAATCTAATCCATGTAGGTACTTTGACTGATAAATAAGCAGATGAGGGCTAATGCATTTTAGATTACAAAATTAGTGATAGCACAATCTTAATAACTTTCCATCCTGAATTCTGTCCAGGAACAAAAACTGAGAGCTCCCTCAAACAGCAGAGCCCTTTCCGCCAAATCTGTTTGCTATAAATCACAATTTCCTTCACCTAAGTCTGTGATTGCAACGCGTTTCAAGCTCTCTTCCTCTTCCTCCTTCATGCCATTAAGTGTCTGTATTTGTGTACGTATTTAGCATATTAGATTTTCTTTTACTTATTAGGTTTTCTACATTTCACAGCTTCCTTCCTTTTTTTCTTTCTCAGCAATGAAGCTGGTGAGTAAAATGTTACCACAACTCTTAGGAATGATGGTCAGACAGACTTTTCCTTCAAGTCTGTTTTACTGTTGATTCAGAGAATATTTCCATCCTGAGTTCATACCTGACGTCAGAATTCGGGGGAAAAAGTTTGACTCAGCCATCTGACTAATGTGGGACAGTTCTCTATTACAAGAAAGAGAAATCTTGCAACTTTAAGAAAATTATTGTATTTTCTTCCCCATCCTGATCTGTGTATCAGGTTCTCTAAATAAACCCTTCATTCTTTTTAATCCCTGTGAATGTGTCCCTGTTGAGGCTGCCGGACAAAGAGGTGTTTGTGTCTTACCTGGGGTTTTGTCCTGCGTGGCAAAGCTGATCCAGAGGAGGAAACAGACCCAGGTGTGTATCGCTGACATGATTTTCTTTCAGCTGCACGTATTCACGACTCAGACAGACACGCAGAAACGCACGCAGACATGTCTTCAGTTCATACTTCTTTCACTGTGGCGATTTCAGGCGAGCGTATCCACTTCTTTCTCTTTTTTTCCTCCTGGCAGGTTGTTGCTTGGATCCCTCTGCTTTGACATCACACACACACACACACACACACACACACACACACACACACACAGAAATACAAGGAAAAAGGAAGAGGAAAAGCATTAATTAGAGGCACATTCCTGACAAAATAGACACAGGAAGATATACACTATAAAACGTGACAGAACATGTGCAGCTTTCTGAGGAGAAGTCAGGTTTGATCCTGTGATGAGCGGGGAGGATTTGGCTCGTCTTTACTCTCAAACCTTGCACCCTTTTTCTTTTCTACTCCGTCATTCCTTTCTGTTGCCTCTTCGTCTTATCCTCCACACCGAGGCCTCCTTTTTTATCTCTCGAGTGGTTTGATAAGTGAAAAGGGAGAGGAGGATACATCTGTTCATGCACAATAAAAACCCTCTCACGTTATCTCGACACTTGACTCTGCAAAGCAAACACAGGTGAACTTGGTACCGTACATCAAAGAGCGCGGGGGTTTATCCGCCCGCTGATAAAACAGTCAGTCAGTCTTAAAGATTAAGGAAGTTTACTGCACACAGAGAAGAAAGTGAGCTTCACGGTGATGAGGCAGGAGGTGAGCCAGGCGTGCAGCGGGAGACTTAATGTGTTTATGTTTGATTCTTCCTGCTTTGAAGCTGAAGACAAAGTGTTATACAGTACAGAAGATGCACATCATCTCATATTTACTGCTTTCCTTTGGCTCACGAAGAAGAAGGGCAGCAATTTTTTCCAAATTATTCCAAATGTGCAAGCGCGCACTAAATGAGAAATGACTTTTGTCTCTTTGTTAGACATTGTTTCTTTGTAATGCACTGCAAAAAAGTTTCAGGTAAATGTTTTGGTGCAGGATTCTGCAATCTTTTAACTGAGAGAACATCATCTTCCTCACTGCTGGAAAACAGGTCAACTGACCCCAAAAATGGACTTTTCAGGGTCACATAAGCGTTAATAAGCACATTTCATTACATTAAACATGATGCGCTTGACATTAAAATGCAGCAACACAGCAACAAGAATATGATCAAATCTATAATATAACTGCAACAAGAGGTCAATGAAAATGCAAACGCATTTGATTGGATGTCTATAAGCCAATCACAGTGTGCCACATCATCTAAAGTGGACGGCAGTAAAGCCACGCCCCCTTTTTCAGCCAGCATGGCCGACCGTGAGGCACATTTTAATTTATTAATCATTTTGTTAAAGTAACAATATAGTGTTATATTTCCTATACATGTCAAAATATCATATGAAAGATTTATAGCCTTTTAGGGAAATTTCTAATGATACAATCAGCTTATAATTCATCCTATTGATTATGTACACAGAATATTCAACTCAGGAGAGCGATTATACACGTGCAGTGCGTTTTAAAGCAGCACTTTATTCATGAAAAATAAATAAACTCATGTTTTTTTGTTGAAAAAAGGTCTATTTATTGTCATTTTTACTATAAGGTGGTTCAGATTCTCTGTCCAGTGGAATGGATGTAAAAAATAACACCTTTTTAAAAAATTGCTAATTATTCACGAGTGCATTTAAAGTAGAAATCCACCATTAGAGTATATGTTTTGTGCGTTTGGAACATTATTGGGTTCTGAACGGGTTCTCAGTGTGTTTTTACAGAAAAATGGATACAGCTTTTAAATAAAATGCAACAACAAGTCCACAAAACGTTGTGCAGGAACACACTTCACTCACTCTGCTGCCTCTAAAACATCCAGTAACTCTTTTTAAGCACTTTATTCTGTATTAATAACACATTTATCAGAGTTATTAAGACCCTAACAATAACTCTTTGACCTTGTGTCAATGTGCTTTACATTAAAATTAAATGAATGCAAACAACATGTAACGTTTAGATGAATATATTAAATAAAATATGAGAAAATGCAACAATAAGTCAATGAAAAGTTGTGCATGAAGACACTTTACTCACTGTGCTGCCTCTAAAACACACTAACAAGTTATAATCACCTTATTCTGTACAAACATTTTGCCCATGTGAGCTTACAAGACACTGCAATTACCAAACATCAATATATATGTATATATATACGCAACATGTGTCTTATATTAACACAAATACAAAACCAAAAGCCAGAAACATCAGTTTCAACATTATATTTACATGTTTCAAAATACATACAGTATATTTATGTGCCAATGTTTAAATAAGTTTAGTTTATCCTGATAAAAGGTCTTTTTTTCTCACTTTAACTTAACTTTAAATGTTTCGTATGTGAACAAATTCAGCCCCTATTATTTGGTCACATTTACAAAATGAATTCCTGTTTTTATTTTACTAAAAGTAGCGTGTAGTCTCCAATAAAAAGGGACCTCAGGTGCCGCTTTCATCATGGACCCCAGGGATTTAAGTTTGTATCTAACCAGCTGATTACTTTTATGAATGAAATGTACATATTTTTTAGAAGTTTCTGTGCAGCTTTAAAGCTCATCACAGCAGTGAAACTCCTCTTCTGAAAGTTATAAATTACCTTCTTTTAGCAGCTGAGTTTGGATTCTTCTAACCTTAAACCGTCCATACAAGTGTCTTTGACAGAATGTAAATAACTTTGCTAAATTAATTATTATTATTAATGTTACTTTCAGTAGTAGTAGTAGTTTTAGTA
Organism: Maccullochella peelii; assembly: GCA_002120245.1. Lineage (NCBI taxonomy): Eukaryota > Metazoa > Chordata > Actinopteri > Centrarchiformes > Percichthyidae > Maccullochella > Maccullochella peelii. The sequence goes on from LKNJ01003883.1 coordinate 20,364, forward strand.
TCCTGTATAAAAACACTGTATGTATACAATAAATGACAGAAAAAGCAATAAGTTACAGAAGCTCCAGGACATAAAGAGTAAAACCTCCTTTGATAACTTTTTATAAACATATAATATCACCTGGAGCTGTTACAAGACTGAAATCAGTGCCATCTGTTAGTGACATGCCAGGAAATGTGTGTGAAAGCTGAGAAAACACTTACAGAGACTCAGCTGGAGCTCCAGTTCAGATGAAATCCAGGAGGAAGAGGAGAAAAAAGCGCCGAGCCGAGCCTGCCGCCTCCTGAGAGTGTGTTAGCTTGACTGGATCAACAAGTTATTTAGAGAATAGGCAGCACACACACACACATTTCACCATACACAAGGCACTGTAGGGAGGGTAAGGTCGCGCCTCACACTCTCACACACACACACACACCCAATGAATGGGTGGAGTTTGGTTGTGATTGGCAAAGTCACAAACACACACACACACACACACACACACGACCCTCCATAGGAGTCAGTGTTTCCTCTGCAGCTCCATCAAATGTCAATGGGGTTTGTTTTCAAAGTGCAGAGCTGTTTTAGTGCGTGCCGTGCGCCGTGTGCCGTGTGCTATGTGCTTTAAAATGTCAAACAGCCAACAGAGAGGCTGTTTGACACCTGCTGACACCAAACACACACACACAGAACTACAGTAAAGGAGTTGGCTTTTAATTTAAATAAGCAGAGCTGCGTTTTGTCTTTCAGCATCCGGAGACTCCATGTTTCCTTTAAGTCATCTTTAAATCGTTATTTAGTCAAGAGTTCAGTGGGAGTTCAGTGGGAAAGAAAAGTAAAACCATCACAGTTGCCTCTATTTGACGTGGAAAGTTTTGCTGAGTACATAGTTCTCCTTTCTCAGGGAAGCCCTGCGTCACTTACTCACCTGCTGGACACCAGAATAACCAGTCTGATCTCAGGTTAAAGGCACCTCAGTGGTGGTAATGAGGGAGGGAAGTGCTGCTCTTTCATGTTGACCTTTAAACTCTCATTGCATGGTTATTACATCATCTCTGATGAGACTGAGATAGCTAATCAGGTAACCGGGAGCTGCATTCTTAACAATCAAATGAACAAACATATTGATTTGTTTCCACTGTTCTTGTTTTTAATCACTGATGATACAAGTTGGGTCAGGCAGCAACTGCAGAGATATTTAGCAAACGGTTTGTCGTAACTTAATTAATGTGCATTTGTTTGGAAATACGCAAAGAGGATCTTCAGGTGTGTCCTGCTTTATGACTGTACCTGATCTTTAAGCCTCGTCTTGCAGAGGGTCAAAATCTAGTACCACCTATATTTTTTATGTTTTTCAATTTCATGTTGCTCTTCTTAAAAATACATGATGCGAATTTCCAAATAATCGCTGTCCGATGAAATTACCACAATTGAAGGAGTAACAAACAAAAAGGGTAACATGTGGAACACACGACCTGATAACTGACGAGTCGTTAATAAGTAGTAGTGACGATCGATCGCAGATAATGGTGAGTTAATGGTGTTCCTGATTACCTCTAAACCAGAAACTAGTTAAACTAACGACTCATTGATTACTGATTACTTGACATTAAACATAAAGTGATGCATCATACCGAGTAGTTTCTAAGTTATACTTCATCACTTCATGATTATCTGACCATAACCTGCCACCTTTGTGCCCCGACCCCAAAGTAAAGTAGAGCATCATCCTTAATAACAAACCTCTTTTACTCATCATATTCAGACACAACAAAACAAAACAAAAAAACGGTTCAAAGAGCAACTTAACAGCAGCTGAGAGTCTTGTTTTCACTGCCCTCCAGTGGTTTAACTTGTCACCTCGCTGCAGTGACGCAGAAGTGTACTCCAGGGTGTGGCGGTACACTGTGATGTCACTGATGGGTGTGGTTACAGGTGCGACACACTTGAAACTTTACAGCAGAGAGGGCGGTCAAACCCTGCTCTTCAGTCTGGCGTTAGGCGCTCTGTGAGGCTGGATTAGACGCAGCTCGCTCTACTCCTGCTCAGGATTAAACCTCGGGCGATCTTGATGACCTTTTGTGGTTTGAGCTGCTTCCAAACCCGTGATTCATTTTCTAGCGCAAAAATCCCTCTCTGCGCACACACACACACAAGGTGGAGGTGTGCGCTAACCTCATATAATCACACCAGGTGCCTGTTTTTTCATTGTCCCGCTGAGAAAATCCTGATTACTGATGGGTTGGTGTGTGACTGTTTGTAGGTTAGTGAAAGATTGCTGTGGCTGTAGATAAGAGGATTATGGTGGAATTAGTGTCATTCCTCTATCGCTGCGAGGAATAGATTCATATCGATTTTAATCAGAGATAGAAAGATTCATAAACCCGCAGATAAAACAGACAGAGACGGGCTGCGAGAGCGAGAGGAGGAGCAAATGAAGCTGGAGGGGACACCAGAAGATTCCTGTAGATCATCGCAGCCATCGGGATGTTCAGCTGGAGACCGAGGAGCTGCACAAACACCTGCTGCAGAGATACACACACGTGAAGATACATGTAGGAACATAACGTTTACAAGAGAACTTCAAGAGGTCGCTCATGTATTTGCCTTGTTTGGAAGTCTTGCCTGTGTTCTGCAGCTCTCTGGTTGAGGAAACTTCCAGTGGGATGTTTGACCAAAACCACCAGCGTTAGTCTGCAGACGTGGTCGCTGTGGCCAAAGATGCTGGCGTTGTGTCAGTTGTGGCGGGGAAACCTGTGAAACATGAAGGTGGGCGTGCTGACTTGCCTGGCTCTGGCCGTGGCCAGCCTCTTCGCCATGGTGACCGGCGGTCGCAGCTCTGGACGCAGGAAGCACAAGGAGATCTTCCTCGGGGAGAACAGGAAGTTCAAGTTTGGAGGGTGAGACACAGATGGACACTCACACATTCGTCACCGCTTAGTGTGACAAATGGCTGGAAACCACTGAGTCAGTAGTGCAGATGATCAGTTGCATCTTTCTCAATCTAGACGAACTTTGTGCTTCTTAAACTTTAATGTTTTGGCCACTTGGGGGCAGCGCAGCAAGCTGTAAACACATATTATGGCCTTACAAGGTGAAATGTGCTAGCAAACATTTGCTTATTTACACATCCAACAGATACAGAGCAACATTAGCATATATTTGGAGTCGTGTTTGTGGCCACTATATTAGTTTAGCTTGATAGCATGCTAACATTAGCTAATTAACTCTAAACTTGAACTACAGCTGAGGCAGATGGGAATGCGCTATATGAAGAGTTAAAAGAGTATTATTACACTTGTATAAAATTATTAGACTCACGATTGATAGTTAAAAAATAAAAAAAGGATCAAAGTTGATGCAGTAGAACCAGAGATATTGTCTTTTTTATTCCACGCCTTCTTCTTCTTGGCGCCTACATTACCCACAATGCACCTCGACGGCCAACAGTTCAGTCTGGGTGGGGGGGTTATGCTAATAGCAGCTAACGTAGCCTGTAGCCTGCAGCAGGTCTGGTAAACTCACTTCTTTCTAACTCCACACCAACAGATTTTGTTCATTTTCAAACTTGTAGTCTTCAGCCCCGACCCACGCTGACTCGAGTGACATCACTTGAGGACCCACGCTGACTCGAGTGACATCACTTGAGGACCCACGCTGACTCGAGTGACATCACTTGAGGACATTTATCAGACAGCTCCCTCCGAGACACTAAAGGCTTTATATTACTTTTTGCATTTTTACACATGAATGCAGCAGGAATATTAATCCAGAAACATCAGTTTACATACTTTTACTTCAGTAAGGTTTTGAATGCAGGACTTTTACTTGAGGTGGAGTATTTTCACAGTGTGGTTTTAGTACTTTTACTTGAGTAAAGGATCTGAATGCTTCCTCTACCACTGCCCACAGTTTATTACAGTATATTCTGAGGTTGACTTCTAAAGAACACGTCACACAGAGGTTCCCACGGTTTGATTGCTTTCACTTCCCTGTTTCACATAAAAACCACAAATGACCTTCAACACTTGTAGCTAGATTATTTTATTTTTAAAAGTGAGCTCACAGCAATATCCTTCCCTAAAAAAAGCCCATTTTTCATGGACTGTGCTGTTTTTGTTGCTCGCAGCAGGCGTCTGACCACCGCACGTTTGAAATATTCCAGCTTTTGGCAAAGAGTGTGCTCCTCAAACAGGTTTTACTTGTCTAATAGAAAAAAAAACGCAGCTTTCCTGGAGCTTCTGTCGGAAAAAATGAATGAATGAATGAATGACTGCAGCTTCGGTCTCTAACAAGTTGTTTCAGTGAGTGAAATCGCTGAATAGATTTCTATCAAAACCTTCTATTAAAGCGTGTAAACCCAATAGTGGTGAGCGCAGTCATCCTCCTCCTTGGAAAAATCTTTATTTTCTACACAAATATGGAGAATAACTTTCAAATTAGACGATTTAAACCAACTTGTAATGTTAATTATTCAGGTTTAGCTTGAGGATAAGAGTAGTTAAAACAATAAAGAATATAAAAGATGTTTGTACTTTGGTGGGGAGGATGGAGGTGGGAACAGAAGTTAAGAGTTTTGATCAATTATTGGTGACATTGGTGAAGTTTTATTTGAAACTTGTGAATGCTGTAGACGTTTGACTGAGGTGTATTAAACAGCCCTCGCCTGTATTTTATTACATATCGCACAGCGCTCTCGTTCAGTCTCTGCAACAAAAGCCTGATTATTAAGATGTTATCTGAACTCTGGTTTCATTCCAGAGAAACTGTTTGTTAAACCCACAATTTGCTCTTTGTTTGTCACAACAGCTGACGTACAGATGTGTGTGAAGCGACAGTGAGAAAACGATATATAACTTGATCCAGAGTGTGATGTCTCCGCCCCGCCCTCATTGTCTGACTGACGGGTGATCTGTGGGAAATGCATGTCGTGGAATGTATCCAAGTACTTAAATACACATTTGTATTTTACATTTATCTGGCAGCTTTAGTTACTTCACTAATACATTTATTTTTATTTTTTGCACACCAAACATGAAAGTTTACAAGCACAGCTGAAACGATTAGTCGATTAATCAATCGGTCGATTGACAGAAAGTGAACTGTGTGAGGATTTGCTGCTTTTCCTTTTAATTAATTTGAATTTATTGTTAATAATGTTGAGGTTTGGACACAACAAAGCGTTGTGAAGGTGTCACTTTGGGCTCTGGGGCATCGTGACGGCATTTCTCACTATTTTACCAAACAATCAGTCGATTAATGAAGAAGATAATTGGCAGATTGATCCATAATGAAAAGAGAGAATCATTAGTTGCAGTCCGATACCAAATAATTGAGAATGAGCTCCACCTCAACCAACTCCAACAGTAAAATCCTGCTTTTTTAAGTACTTTAACTACATTTTCTGGACTTTAACTTGTAACAGAGTATTTCTACAGTGTTGTATTAGTACTTTAACTTAAGTAAAGGATCTGAGTACTTCTTCCAGCACTAACGAGGTCAAACGTCACAGAGATTTGATGAATTTTATATCCAACTGACTTTCTAGAAGACAGCAAATTATTTCCCAGATGTCTGGAGTTTTAATGGATTACTGTAACCAACCATACAGCTGTGTGTGTGTGTTACAGCAGCGTGGTTATGGTTGAATGCTGCTGTTTAAAGTCCTTCATCTGTCGTGCCTGACCAGAGGTATTGTGTGTATGTGTGTGTGTGTCTGCTCCTCCCATCTTTATGAGGACCAAATGTCTCCGGAAACAACATGAAGATTTTGTCATTTTATTTGTCCTCACTTTCAGCAAAGTTAATTATTTCACATTAATGTCATTATAGTGTTAAATTTGTGGTTAAGTTTAAGTGTTGAGTTTAGTTAATTGAATTAGCTCCAGGGTAGTTAAATTTGGCTCGTTTTTGGGGCAGTGCAGTGTGTTAGTTTCAAGGTTAATTTAAGGGATTATGGAGATAGGATTTGGCTCAAATACATTGTCTGACCTCACAATAATAGGAGACCAAATGTGTGTGTGTGTGTGTGTGTGTGTCCTTGTTTCTGTGTGTCAAGGTGTGCAACTTTCAAAGGGCCGTTTTATCCGTCAGCAGCAGCTTTTATCTCTTTTCCCATTGTGTGCTTACCTGTGCACACACACACACACACACACACACACACACACACACACACGCGGTGCAGCATGTATTGTAGCCGTGCTCAGGCTGTAATTACACCATCTACTTCCTGAACGTCGCCTCGTCGGGGTTTCCCTGGTTGAATGTCAGACATATATAGTAGTTTATAGTTTATTGAATTGCACAATGTGTTTACTTTATGTTGCCTGAGAGCAGCACCACTCGAAAACACTCGAAAACACTCGAAAACACTCGAAAACACTCAAAAACAAGTAGATACGAAGTTTGCATTTCTTGTTCCTGCTGGAAACACTCATGATGTAACATCACATTTAGATATTTCAAGCAAGCTAGAGGGCGGAGTTTTAAGGTTCATTCTTGACCTTGAAAAAAGTTTAACTACTGCTAAGCTTAACTATCTCCATGACAACTGCTGGTGAAGTTCACAAGTTGTGGCTGAAAGCTCCAGAAAAGATAGACCTTATGTCTACGTCCAAAGTCCCTCATAACAACCTCATCCACTGAAGAAATTTGTGATGAGCTGCCAACCAAACTCTATTCAAAAAAACACAAATTTTCACATTTTATTTATTCATTTCACATTTAATTTGTCTGGTGCCAGGTATGTAATTTAGGAGATTTATTTTCCACAATATATTTATTTTTATGCATAAAAGCAGTCAAATTTTGTCTGAAAAAAACAATGAATGTATTTCAACAGCCAAAAACATGTTTTCTCCTTCTTTGGCTCCATCACTGCAGGCTGTCAAAAGGCATTCTGGGAAATGTAGTGCCTTAATAATCAGGGCCACTGAGGTAATTTGTCTTGAAATTTGGTATCCTGAGGGGTGTTTACATTCAATTATTCACTCAAACAATTTGAAGCTAACATTTCTAGCCTTATTCCAGTATTTTTTTAATCAAATATATTTATATTTGTCTGCTTTTAGGCCAACCAGATTTTATTCCTGACAACGTAGAGAAGGCTTTGAAACTAAATCTAAATGTTTTAAATGTTCACGTTGGGAAATAATATTCACAGACTTTATTTTTGACGTGTGGTCAAAATCTTTAGGTGGGGGACGTGGAGTCATGATGACTGAATTAAAAGTAGTTTAGGAACAGTGATAACAATGACTTAAATAAATTCAGTGTTATCATAACATTGGAGGAAGTTTGTGGAACCTTTTAAAAGGATTAACAGAAGAAAGGCAGCTGGTCCTGTTAGATTAACTGGCAGGAGTGTAGGGAAGAGCGTAGTTTTGTTTACAGTGACTTGTTTAAATCTCATGTGATGCACACTATGTTCCCACTATGAGCCTGGAAATCTTCACTTATAGTGCCAAAAACATCAAAACCACAGGCAGCAAATGATGGGCGGGAAGAGCACAGAAGATGCTCTTTTGTATGTATTGCATACGGATACATGGATGTTACCTCTGCAATCAATACTATAAAGCATATTTAAAGGCTGTTACAGTTAGAGGTGAATAGCAGAATCATCAGATGGGTGGAGTCCTTTTTGACTGATGGATCACAGTGTGTCCTCCCCTATTATTACCAACACTGGGTCCCCACAAGGGAGTGTTTTCCCTCCACTTCTATATACTCCTCATACAAATGCATGTAGGGCTCAACTCATCTGATGTTTTCAGTGTTAAATTTGCTGATTTGATTGCTGAAGATGAAACAAAGTGTCGTGGATGAGTTTGTTAATCGGTGTCACGCTCGCTTTCTTCAGCTAAATACCAAGAAAACTGAGGAAGTGATCTGTGGTTTCAGAGCGATCACAAGGACACACCAACAAGTGACAGCTATTAATGGTGACTTACTTGGTGACAAACTTAATAAGATTGTAATATGTCTAGCAAGACTGTGGGTCCACAACAACACAGTATGACACTGCTTTGTGAGTCCCGAGTGGCGGGGGAAGGGTGGGCATTCCTCAGTGAGAGAGGACATGATGAAAATTCTTGGTTGTTGTTGTTGCGCAGCACTTTGTTGTTAAATCTATGTCTTCTAATTGTATTTGTCTGACAGTTGCCACAGGCACAAAGAGAATTTCAGAAAGGATAATAAACTAACACATTAAATTCACTGGGTCGAAAATGAATGTTTTTGCACTGAAATGTATTTACATCCCACCACTGGTGTGTTATGATGCAGAGAGAAAGATGACAAGCTTCAAACGTACTTTCATTCCACTCTGACTTTAATATGAAGGTTGAGGAAGAAAGGCCTCATGGGAAATGGCGTACAACATGCTTATTATCTGCATTACAGGCAGCTGGTTGTATCAGTCCCGCAGCAGCACTGAGGATTGTTTTGGAACATAATGAAACTCGTTGTGTGCGAGATGGGGAACATGTGCACACGTGTGTACGCGTGTTTGTTTGCTCGTGGATCTATGCCACGCCTTTGATCAAGGTTATGGTTTTGGCAGGATGAGAGCGGAGCGGCAGCGAGAGAGAGAGAGAGAGAACCACAAACTGTGTTTTCTCTAATCAAAACCTGCAATTACAGCCGTAATAATCCAGCAAATCACTCAACACACCGTCCGTGTGTCTCTCTGTGTGTGTGTGTGTGTGTGTGTGTGTGTGTGTGTGTGTGTGTGTGTGTGCGTGTGTTATTTTTGCAGACGTATTGACCACAAACTGAAGAGGCAGGACAGCACCAAAACACTGCTAATAAAAAGTGAACAGCTGCTGAGGATCGAGGAGCACGACTTCGCCATGAGACCAGGCTTCGGAGGTCAGAAACACACACATGCTTGTCTTTATATACTTGTGTGGACCCCCATTGACATAATGCATTCCCTAGCCACTAACCCTAACAATCAAAACTAAATGCCCCAACACTTTAAAACCAAGCTTTAACCTTCAAACAGTCCTTTGAAGTAGTGAGGGACGGACTAAATGTCCTCACAATGCGAAAATGTCCTCACGATGTGGAAATGTCCTCACAATGCATATATGTCCTCACGACGCAGAAATACAATTGTTTGAAACTGAAATTGGTCGATAGCAATACAAGCCCACACACACTCACACACACACACACACACACACACAAAGGCACACTTCATTTCATCTCTGATCCCTGATGATTTAATCCACTTGCTCACAAGTCGTCCAACAGGACAAAAAAAATCACTCCTCGTCCCATGCTGATGATGCGTACGCGGTGGTTTGATGATGCGATGATGGGCACTGGGTCACCCAGACAACGGATGTGTCAATCCAAAAATCACCAAACTGACCCAGATTATACCATCAAGTGGCAGCACGGGTGTGTGTGTGTGTGTGTGTGTGAATATTAATTTAGAATACAGTGGGACTCTGTGTGCTCACTCAAATGTGATTGTGTGTCCCTGTGAGTGCCTCTCTCTCTCTGTATGTGTGTGTGTGTGTGTGTATTGTGTGAGTCGGGGGGATTCGTGTGCATTAATCTGGATTATATTCCAGGTCTGGAGCAGATGGAGGGGTGGGAAACTAACTGACGTCCGCAATGAAAGTCATCACTATCAAACACACAACAATAGATGCAGACAGATCCACATTTCATGCGAACAGTTGAAGCAAAATGATAAATGCTTCCATAATCCATAATGTGGATTAAAATAATATCAGTGTATGAACTAAAAGCTCTTGAGGAGATGAACATTGTACATCTATAAGGTTTTAAACCATGCTAATGTAAAGTATATAAAATATATAGCATAAAGTACAGACCTGCTCTGAGAAACTTAAAGGATTTGGCGCAATATAAATAAAACTGAACTGAATTGAAGGTGGGATGTAATTAAGTACATTTACTCAACATTTTAAGGTTCTGTTTATTGATTATTTCCATTTATTGGGAGACTTTACTACTTTACTTTCCCTCCACAGTAGTATTTCTACTTCTTCTTGCCTGTTAGGAAGGTTAGGAAAGGATTCTGGTGACAGTTAAAATAAACCAACATTGACCGTTGGTATAAACAGGATTCGAACTGTGCGCCCAATCATTGATCCTGACCTAAGAGGTTTTTACAGTCATTATTTTCATGCATCCGTGAAGAGGGTGCATGTCAAAAAAATGTAAACATAGTTCTTTTTAAGTTTTTGAACAAAGGACAATGCTGTCATTTTTTTCTGGTGATGACAGTCTCTTCCTTTCATTCTTCTATTGATCTGAAGACATGAAAATCCATAAACCCTAAACAAAGTGTCCTCTCTACCTCTACTTTGGACTGGAAATCCTGGAAATACCTGGACTTCCAGGACTGAAACTTTTTTGGACCATCATGTTTAATTTCAGTACTTTTATAAAGTTGCAGTATTACAGTGTTTGTGATCCTCTTACTTTCTGACCAGCGGTGGAAGATACTAATACTAATTTAAAAGTAAATATTTACTCAAGTCAAAGTATAATCATGTTATTATTATTATTAATAATTATAATTATATTATTATTACACTATTGGATTATTATTACTGATGCATTAAAATATATGCAGCATGTTAATTGTGTAGCTAATTCTAGTGGTTGAATTTACTGTATAACATTTTTAGACCAATTAGTCGATAAATTGGTTAGTCGATCGACAGGAAATTAATCGGCAACTATTTTGATAATCATTTCATTTCAGTTAGTTTTCAAGCAAAAATACCAAACATCTGATGGTTCCACGTTCTCAGATGTGACGGTTTGTTGTTTTCCTTGGTCTCGCATTACAGCAAATTTGATATTTTTGAGTTTTGAACCGTTGGTTGGGACATTTAACGACGTCACCTTGTTGTGTTTGCTAATGTTTTATAGACCAAGCGATACGAAGATGAGAGAAAATAATCTGCAGATTAACTGATAATGAAAACAACTGTTACTTAAAGTCCTTCAAATTCTATAAGCTCATTATTGGTTTTTAAAAATGTTTATCTGCACAGTAACTAGTTTCTGTAGTAAGAAGCACAAAGTACCTCTGGAATGTAGTGAAGTAGAAGTATGAAGTAGCATTAAATTAAAATACTCAGGTAAAGTACAGGTACCTTCAGAAATAAACCTAAATACAGTAAATATTTCTGATCCACACAGTCACACACAGCCTCTTGTTGCCATCGTATCTCCCTCTGGCTGCTGGCTCTTCAGTCTATATGGTTGCTGGCGTCCTGCGTGTCTCTGTGGTCCTGCCTGTCGCTCAGGGTGGGGACAACAAAAGCACCACTGTCTGCCCCACGGCCCTGCGGCATTTCCTCGGACTATAATTTTACACAGACGAAAATCTCAGCTTTTTTTGCCACAGATAAACCTATAGCTGCTGTGTGTGTGTGTGTGTGTGTGTGTGTGTGTGTTTATGAGTCTGTGAGACCCAAGAAGGCGAGGAATCAAAACCATTTCCTCCCCAGGTCTCCTGAAATACACCATGTGACATTTCTTGTCTTCTTGCACATGTGAAGCACATGTAGTGTTTCTACATCGAGGCCGAGGACGTCTATAAACCTAAATTAATCCCAACAAACTTTGCAATAAACTTCCCATCGGGCCGCCTTGGTTTTCTACGTTATATTTAGACGTGATGCCAAATGTTTGTAACTGATTTACTAACAGGGCCTGCATTCTGCTGGTGGCCCTACAAACACTGGTGTGTTCTGGCTGTAGCCGGAGCCTTATCTCGAGCCAGTTCTTTGCGTTTCGACAGACAAAGAACCGGCTCTTGGCCAGGAAAACTGGTTCCAGAGCGGCACCAACACTTTCTCACATCAATGTTGTAACATGAGAAATTAGTAGCTATGCTTGCTTGGGTAATGTTAGTTGACTCACAGCTAGCGTAACCTTGGTAACAATAGCGTTAGCCTGTTACTTTCTAACATTGCCATTGGCTCATCTACCAACATCACCAGTCTCCATTTGTAAAGCAAGTAGTAACTAAAGCTGCCAGATAAATGAAGTGTAACTGTCTCCGAGACATTTTTCATTGAGATGTTTATTTGATATGTTTCTGTCATAAATTCATGTTTTTTTGAGTTCATACAGTCATTAAAAATTGATTAATGTAATATAAATAAGATGTTAAAAGGGCAACATTGATAAAAATGTGTTTAAAACCACCTTACATAATTGTTGGTTGTTGTTGGTGCACACGGTAACTGTTTCATTTGGTTTACACTTGTGAATAATGTTTGTTTGATATCCCTTTATGTGGACAATGTGATCACATTTCAAAGTACAAGTACCTCAACTTTGTACTTCAGTACAGTACTTGAGTAAATGTACTTAGTTACATTCTGATTTTCATATTGTACAGAAATGAAATGACCTGGAACACAGTGGCTGCTTATAAACGGCAGGAGAAGTATATCCTAAAGGCTAAAACACAGCTAAAATATACTGTTTCCAAAAAGGTTAGCCATGATGTAAAGCAGACATGGACAACCACTGGTGTGGTTCTTTAAAGGTTTAGTAATGAAAGGCTGTGTGTGTAGGCTGAAAACCTACAGATGCTGTCATTGCATCACGGTGTTTAAGCCCAAGCTGTCAGCGTTACGCATGGCTGGGTTTAGTCAGTATGGATTTTGTAGGAGTCTGACGTCCACGTTCTCCAAAAGCCGCCCAGAGAATCACCTCTTAATCCCTCTCCACCCGCCCTCCTTTGATTGTTGGCGATGGAGAGTCAAATCAGAACACTCAGAAACATCCTGCGACCTTAAAGCTGCATTATGCTGCTTATGACTGCATGAATTGATCCATCTGCGGCGTTGTGTTCAGGGATTAAACGACATCATTCTAAAACGCTGAGCACACAAACATTTTGGGACAACAACATGACGTTAAAGCTGCACTGGGCACGATTTTTATGTGTTATAAAGGTAAATTTGCAGCAGCTCACTGACTGAGATGTTGTAGATTTACCCAAATAAAAGTCCAGAGAAGGATTCAGTGACTAGCAGGACGATCTGTGCAACAAACAGAAAGGCAAATAGTGACCTCATGCCATTTGGGGACATACACAGAAAACAATAACCTCTTTACTTTTATTTTGAAATACCTGCAGTGCAGAAGAGTTAGCAGAATTGTTTCATTGATGCTTAGCAAACACAAACACAGGATGTGAATCACATAACTGCCCTCACTAATGACATTGCTTAATAATGCAGAAAAAATGTGATCACCTGAGGCTGTTTTTCTTTTTTAGTGAAACAGGCTGAGCAGGAACAACCATGACCAACGGTTTCCTCCAGTTTCCTCGTTTGTTGACCAATCACAACCGTTTATCTAACACGGGGCGGGTTTGATACGATGACTGTACAGAGGAGCGCCGTTGAGGCATTTACGTAAACAACCAAGATGGCTGCCGCTCATGTGAAACGTTCTGAATCCGCTGTCGCGTCAGTATTAAAAAAAAACTTGACGGTATATTTTCTCTAAAAGAAGAACGAACAACGGCACTTACGGATCAGCAAGATGTGTTTGCCGCACTTCCGACAGGACTCGCTCAGCGCTGTCCAATTGCATCCAGAGGCGTTTTGGTCTGCGCCCGCTTGGAAATCGAAAATGAACTGAGAGGTTTGGGGCGATGTCGGGCTAGGTTTGTACCAGAACTACAGGAAAAAAAGGCCCGCCTGTATTTTTTATTTATTAACGACATGGTCTGGTGTTGTCAGCCTGATTTTTATGCCACATTTATTATCTGCTCTCTGTTTATGCCATACATTAGCTCCCCTGTCATTTCAGATCCTGCCACTCCCTTCTGTCCTGCGGTAACCCCTGAGTTCCTGCCACTCCCCATCACCTGCCCCTCCACACCTACCTTGCAGTAGATATACCAGCTATTCATTCCCTGTCAGATCGTCTAATGTGCTTGCTACTTAGCATTTCAACCTTGAAACACATGTTGATGGGACAGAAGGTGCCCTCAAGTAAAGTGTTTTACATGCATGCATGAAGCTTTAAAGCTCGGTATGGCATCCTTAACCTGCCATAACGCCACATTTTTAAGATGTCATTGATCAATCTGCTGTGCATTGAATCTAGATTATTTTTTCAATACATGGCATCTTGACCCCAAAGACAAAAAAGACAAGAGTCTAATCTATCAGCACATATATTACATCAACTTTTCATAGTACTAGCAGTCTGTGAATGTGCCAGTGTCCCTTGTCCCTTGGCAGTGGCAGCAGTGTTTTAGACTCTGATGGAGGAGGTGAAGATGATGGCGGTGTAGAAGTGCACCATCAGTGACTTGACGGCCGCAGGAAGTTCATCCTCTGCTGCGCTTTCTTGGTTCACGTGAGGAATCTGTGCATCGTACAAACCAAGAGAGTTGAACCCGACCTCCTTTTGCACGTGTGTCTCTATAAAATGCTTCGTTCCTGAAACGTACTCTGACTGAGTGCGACGTGGAAAAGGAAAGCAGTAAAGAGAAGGGAGAGGGAGAGTGAGTGACCTTCTGGTTCAGGTTTTTCCCACCAACAGCAGTCGTTGTCGGGGCTACGCTGAATGTTGAGTCTGCACTGCTGGTGGTTTTTATGAGTCACGCCGGGACAAAGCCGGCCTGCGGCAGGAGCTTTATGGTCCTGATTCCTGACTGCCAGATGAACTTCAATAAAGTTTTTAAAGAGCTGCCGGCCTGCTAACACTCAAGTGGGATTAACACACTTCACACACAAAAAGCACACAGACACTTTCAAGTACATCTTTTTTTTCGTTCCCTTGTCCTTGAGAGTGAAAACAGGAATGTAACCCGGTAAACCACGTCCAGATGGAGGTCACAGTCAAACCCAAACCCGTGTGTGTGTTTATGCTAAACCAGCAGACTTGGTTTGGGTGATTTGCATGCATTTTCAGTTTCATGGTCTTGAGCAGTGGCCTCTGAGATAACAATCTTCAGACTACATGCAAGGGAGCAACTTAGGGTTCAGTGTCTTGCCCAAGGACACTCTGACATGTGGACAGGAAGAGATGGGGATCAAACTGCCAACCCTGGGATCAATGTGCGACCTGCTCTACCTCCTGATCCACAGCTGCCCAGACCTGAAGCACAACAACTCTATGACGCTAGACACAATTTTAAAGAATAAAAGAATGAATGTGTCAAAGTTTTACACAACTTAACGAGGACAAAACTGAAATTCTATTTATTGGCCCAGATACTTTTATTGTTATGCACTCGATACTCAAAATTACTCATATTTAACTGTCCTGCAGCACGCTAAAGTTAGCATTTAGCTTAATGCAGCCTCGCTTGATTAGTAACTCTTTGACTTTTGTGAGATGCCTGAGGTTTTCAGGACTTCTGGCTGTTTAAAGGTGAAGCCTGAAAACTAAAGGGGATCGTGCTTTGCCTGTTTTTGTTGTTGTTGTTGTTGTCTCAAAGAAGTCAAATCCGTCCATAAGTCATTTGTTTTCTTTGGCTTTTTCTTGGTTTTGTAACTTTTACTTTGCGGGTTGCGCACAATTGTTTCAAAGAGACGGTTTGTAGATGTCTAGATTACATATAACTGTTTGTAATAACCATATTTCAATGCTTTACATTGAAAATTGTAATTTAAATACTTTCGAAACAACACTTATTATGTAACCTAGGTGAGCATTCCCATGTAAACTAAATTTCACCCAGTTTAAATGTAGACATCTCGATCACCAAAACAAACCTCCTGAGTGAGGCAAAAGTTCAAAGTGATTTATCAGTGCTGTGAGCTGACAGTCAGGCTCATTCACCCAGTGCATTCCCATCATTGCTAAACTTTTAACAATGACTCTAAAGAACATATACCAGTGTTACAGGAGTTTATGAGTCGGTACAAAAACTGCTGATGCTTGTGGTCGAGTCAGGAATGAGCACCAAACACCATCGCAGTTGGTTACAGGGTGCACAGACGTCCCGAAAACCTCCCTCAGCAAAGTTTGTCAGGTCATGATTGCTTTGTGGAGGCAGCGCAGCGAACTGGGGAGCGAGAGGCCGTGATTGGAGTTAGTTTTTTTTGGGGGGGGGGGATTTGTCCTGTTTAGCTATTTCTGCTCTGTTTGTGTGCACAAATCAGGTTGTTCAGGTTTAGAGGTTAAACAAGCTTAATCTGCTAATGAGGCGGATGGAGCGGAGGACAGATGTTTATGGCTGCAGGGAGCTGGTGGCGAGGACAAAAGGATGTTGTTACCAGTGTTTGACCAAAATGAGGTTTGAGGGCCGATACATGTGATGATGTGATAGAAGCTGCTGAAAGACAAGCTGACATTCACTTTTAAGTAATTTTGGACCAGTTTTATTCCAAATAATTATACATTTTCATACATTTTTTCCCCAAGTTTTACTCATGTTAGGGTGAAAAAAGCCTCTGAAACAACACATATGCCGTCATGGGACACTAACTTTACTGAAGGTTTCAGGTTTCCTGTCGCTGTCGAGTAAAATCACATAATTTCCTTTAACATATCAGCAACGGTTACAGCGGACAAATTGATATCTGATTGAAAGTATGAAAATATTGTCTAACCATAATTATACATCCCCTTTCATGCATTTTTCCAACGTTATTACCTGAAATCCTTTACTGAATATTGTATGAAATGTATTATGACGGTTGACATAGTTGTTGTGTGGTTTCATGAACCTTAAATACACGTTTCTGCAGAACACCTCGGGTGATATATGAGAACAGAACTGAATGTTCTCCTGTAGGATGTTCTCATGTACGGTGTCTTGTTGTTTCAGGTGCAGCCATCCCTGTGGGCATCGATGTGCAGGTGGAGAGCATCGACAGCATCTCCGAGGTCAACATGGTGAGGAGGTCACTGTTTAACTCAACCTTAAACCTCATTTACAACTCAAACATACCTGATCAAGAGTGACTGTAAACATGTTCTGTCCACTGGTGAACGTGGCAGAGAAGCTGCTCACTAAATTCCTCCGTGCAGCATTTTAACGGCAGAAAGCTCAACAGACAAACCTGTTAAAGCCGTATTACATTCATGTAAGTTTATATATGTGTAAACATATGATGCTATGATTGAGGTTATGTTCTTTATTTTATTGTATATCTAACTTTTAATATTAGAAATAAGGTTGTGCATTCAATAAGCAACTTAAAGGGATATAATAATCCAAATGTATCTAAAATCCTAGATTTCTTTTTCACACATGACATGAGGAACTAACAGCTGTTACTTCTTCTAACATTTAAAATGTCCGAATCTAAACTTTTGGCAGGTTTTGTCCACTTGTTTAAGGCCATATTACGACCGTTTAGGAGTTTAACAAATTGAGAAAATGCTGTAACTGAAAGCCAGGTTTTGAAAAAATCACTTCCTGTTGGTCTGGTTTGTGACCCCCTCCATGGCTCTGCTTTCAACTCGACCGGCCGCTTACGTTTGTACAAGCGCTTTATCCAGTTCCTCCAGCCAAGAGAGACAAATGGTGAAGAGGATGGGTGTTGTCATGGCAGCCTGGCAACTGGATCGTTGAAAATCTGCACGAAGCCTGCAGCCGACGCAGCCTTGACCCCCGGCTGCTGCGGAGAAATGTCCGTCTCATCCATCACTGACACCGACTTCTGAGCCTGTGCAGCTCCAATACTCCCAAAATAAAAGTGACACCATCTTACAGACATACTTGCAAAAAATGGCAGACTTTGACAGCAAATGATGATTTTTCACCTTCCAACTTTGCTCACAAATATTAATAATTTTACAAGGATAATGTGTCGGCAATAAAACATTAAAAAACATACAGAAAAAGAAAGAGCGTAGGAACAGATTAAGATATAAGTGTTGTGGATTTGTTGGAAGCATATGTAGCCTACTATGACTAAATATCATAAATATAAAACATAATTTCTTTGGCTTTGCGTCCCGCAGGACTTCACCATGACTCTGTACCTGCGTCACTACTGGAAAGACGAGCGTCTGGCGTTTCCGTCCCGGAACAATCAGAGCAGGACGTTTGACTCGAGGCTTGTGAAGAAGATCTGGGTTCCCGACGTCTTCTTCGTCCACTCCAAGCGCTCCTTCATCCACGACACCACCATGGAGAACATCATGCTGCGGGTTTACCCCGACGGAAACATCCTCTACAGCGTCAGGTAAGGCGGGGTGGAAGTTATGGAGGTAAAAGGGAGGTTTACACATGCAGACTTAAAGATGCTTCTGAGGACAAAACTGTGAAGCTGTGAGTTGTTGGTGCAGATGACCACTGCTACTCTCCTCTTTGGTCCCCAGAAGTGGATTTCACATCGTGCCAATAAAGGCAGCTGGAGTTGAGAAATTGAGAGAGAATGAGAGAGAGGAGGGAGAAGGTTTCCTTGGCAACAGCGGGAAAGGTGTATCCAGCTGTATTGTGTTTGTGTTTCAGGGTCACTGTGACGGCTCTCTGCTCGATGGACTTCAGCAGCTTCCCTCTCGACACACAGAACTGCTCGCTGGAGCTGGAGAGCTGTGAGACACACACACACACACACACACAGTACACTTACCACTGTGTTCTTACATCATTAAGTTGCACATGCAACAATAAAATAAGTACAATGGCAGGATAAACTCATAATCCAACAAATCTCCGTCTCTTTTTTCAGTTCTTGTCTTTCCATGACACTGAACACCTCTCTCCCCTCCCTCCCTCTCTCTCTCTCTCCCCTCCCTCCCTCCC
>LKNJ01003884.1:2699-37778 GCA_002120245.1 Maccullochella peelii
TGTGTGTGTGTGTGTGTGTGTGTGTGTGTGTGTGTGTGTGTGTGTGTGTCTGCAGACAGTCGTGTGAGAGGTCGTAAAGACCTTTCATTCAAAATAACAGTTCTGGGAAGAAGATAAGAAGTGTGTGTCTGTCTGTGTGTATGTGTTTATCATTTACCTGTGTGACTGGTCACCTGACTTTGTATTATTATTTATTTAGATGTTATTCATATTTCTTTTGTGCACTGGAATCTTTATTTGCTTATTTATTTATTCAGTTTGTGTATGTAAAGAATAAGATAAACAAAACAATTAATACATGAGAATAAAATTTAACAAAATATAAAAAGCCAGGGAAAGGCCTCAAAATGTGTAAAAAATAAAAAAGATTAAAAAAACCCAAAATGAATAAATACATAAGGAAATGACTAAGAGTGCACAGCCTGTCCATACACTGTTTCAGTCAATACTTCATATTTAAAAACATATTGTGCTTTGCAGATTGGGGAATCCTCATTTCAATAAAAGATTTATAAAGTTCCTTGATTTTCTCTTCATTGCAAATGTTATTTTTTCTACAGAAACAGAGCACATAAACGGCATAAAGTGAGATCCAAATCCAACTGTGTTTACTAAAGCAGAAAAAAATATCCAATTTAAAACTTTCTAAGGCCTTAAAACTTAAATCTTTTAAGCGCTTTAAGACTTCAGAGAGAAGTCATAACAGAGT
Source organism: Maccullochella peelii (assembly GCA_002120245.1). Lineage (NCBI taxonomy): Eukaryota > Metazoa > Chordata > Actinopteri > Centrarchiformes > Percichthyidae > Maccullochella > Maccullochella peelii. The sequence goes on from LKNJ01003884.1 coordinate 3,409, forward strand.
GTGAGAAACAAATGTCAACAGTATGCAGCTGTATTTGTGTGTGTGAATGTGTGTCATTTACCTGCCAGAAGGAGATGTGGCTGTCGGCGTTGGAGTATGTTGCCAGGTAACGGCCATCTGGGGCGAATGACACTGCTGTGATCGGACCCTTATGACCGTGGATATTCTAGAGATAGAGAGATAGAGATAGAAATAGATAGAGAGGACAATTTTACAGGCATGGTTTTCATCAGCGAGTGATTTGGTGAAGGGATTTCTTTCACATTACTGTGTGTCTGTAATAAAAATCAGGTTTTGGGTCGAATACAGTGAAGAAAAGTAAATTAATAGGCAAATTAATAAATAATAATCATAATAAAAAACAGGTGAACAGTTTTCATTGAAAATACTTTCTACCACAGAAAGAAAAGGAAAGAAGGGAAATAACCAAATATGATTACAACAACAAGTTTAAGTCAGTATACAATACATCCAACGTACTACTATGGTACAGTACTACTACATTTAGAAATAAACATATACATCTACGTATTAATGTAATTGCAGCTTATAAAGTGCTTTGTTCGAAAACAGAAGTGCAAACAGATGATTTTAGATAAAACTGATCTCTGTTCTGCCTCATGAAAATGTCATTAGTTCCACTTATTAAAAACAAAAGAGCTACGCTGTGTAAATGTTCCATTCATAAAGGAGTGCTGAGCTGTGTGTGTAAGTGTGTGTGGGAGGATGGTGTTGCTGTGAAGTGATAAAGTAAGACAGATATGAATGGAAACAAGAGGTCATAAGGGTTGAGGTCTTTTTCCACATTGCAAACGACTCGTGAATTGACTGAAAAGTGACTGAAAGGCCTGATGGGAAATACACTACAGTGCATGTTGAGGTACAGTAGATGGACAGTCAGACAAGCTTCATCACTCACAGCTCACAGGTTTGCGTCTTTTGTTTCATCGCTGTAGCTTACCACACTCACAATGAGGACATGACTCTCATCACGCCCTGGTGTAAAACTCCATGGCCTCTAGTTTCACTGCAGTAAACTGGTGGTAACGACCAATAACACCACGGCGGTGTGTTATGAATATTAGTGCTTCTCTCCCGATTCAGTACTATCATGATACTTGGGTGCCGATTCGATATGTATTGCAATTCTTGAGTATTGCAATTTTACATATATTGCGATTCGATATTACGATTTACTGCGATTTTTGTTTGCTTTTTTAACACTAGACCATGAGAAAAAGTGGAATCATACACTTCTAGAGACTGTATATTATGAGTCATATTTCCAAAAACAATGCACATCACATGTCAGCCAGTCTTTCTGAGTTTTATTTCAGCAGTATCATTGCTATACTGCATATTAAAGTGGTAAATAAAATATTATTTATATATTTTATCTATATATAATAAGGGTAGCGGCCCAGATTCGAATCCGGCCCAGGCCCTTTGCTGCATTTCATCCCCCCTCTCGCTACCCTGCCTTTCCTGTCTCTCTCTACTGTGACTATCAAGAAAATAAAGCAGAAAAGCCAAAAAAACAAATGTTTAAAAAAGAAAGATTTGGGTTTTTTTCGGTTTGTCTGGACACAGATGCTCAATGCTCTCAATGTTCAACTGAATTTTTACCGATTAAGTTCTATGGTGAGTCTTTTCAGTATTGTTACCACTTGCTTTGAACTACTGCTGGTGACTCTGCCAGCACATACTGCTGTACCACACCTCCATGAAACTAGAGGCCTGTGACTTGTTCATCATGCACTCCAAGCAACCTGTAATCTTTTTGCTTTATTCATTTTGCTGAATGCAAACTGATTTCCTCTGGTTTCCCTTATATTCCCTTACTTTCCTGTCTGGAATATGTTTCCGAATGTTATAATATTCCAGGGTTTTCATGCCATGCTTTGGTGTTAGTGGTTTGTTACCGACAGGCACTATGTGATAAAAAGTGTGTTTGTGTTTTGCGTGAATGTGTATGCTGTTCTGTATGGCCCAAAATTGTACCACAATTCATCATGAAGTGTAAAGCAGTGTTATTGAAGTTTTCTACAACCTTTTCACAGATGAAGAACAGACTGGAACAAATAGCCACTTTACAGTATCAAAGTGTTTTTATCACCAAAAAAAACAACAACCCTCAAGCACATCTCAACACATCTCTCCACATCGTTCCTCATCACCCATGGTAGCTAAAATGAGAGCAAAACTTGAGTTTTCCACAAGATTCCTCTTGTTGATGAATCCAAACTGCAGCAGCAGCTCAAGGTTTACTCCCAGACTTCAATAAATTCTCTTTTGTGATAAAGACGAGATGAAGAACAAATTTTGGTCCTTGTTGAAATTTCATCAAGGCGTCTTAGAAAAACTTGTTTTGCCGCCCAGATTTTCCTTGACAGTAAGTGTTTGGTTTGGACTAGATAATTCCATCAGATGAGGGGCAGCTTCTGGTCCAACAGATGCTGCCATTCGCCTCCAGAACTCAGGGGACAAAATAAAATGACGCTGCGCCATGTGTAACGCAATAAACTGTCCTACCAGATGCAGGGTGTGTAACGCAATAAACGCCAGAAATCCCCACCCCGCCTCTGCCTGCGACTGGGATTACAAACTCTCACCTCCAGATGTGATTAAGACGCGTCGCCTCAGGCGCCCAAACCATGAAATAATAACTCGTCTGTGGCGATTAAGGAAGAAAAAAAATAATAACACAATGAAATGAAAATCTCATCTTTTTAATTCGTTCTCTCCCCCCTCCTTTTAGGGGAAATCCTATTAGATTCCAGCAGTTGGCTGAGAAAAAAACGGAATAATTTTGATTTCTTTCCAGCCTTCATCCCCGTCTACCTCTCTTTCTTTCCTACATCTCTCACCTCCTCATGATCCCTTTTTTTAAAAACCTTCTTTCCATCCTTCACCTCTGTCAGTCTTTCTCCTCCATTATTTTCTCTTTGGCGAGATCCCAAATCACATTTCCCATCACTACTTTCGTTAAAGGCAAAATGAATGAAGTGCAATAGAGTGGGCACCAACATCCAGTTTTTAAGATTTAGATAACTGGACTTCAAATGTTTTTTTAAAATCTGTATTCATTTCATTCATTGGGCAGGTGCATTTGTCGGAAGCAACCAATTTGGGGTTTAGTGTCTTGCTCAAGGACAATTTGACATGTGGAGCTGGGGATCAACTAACCTGCTACAGCTGCCAGGCTGATCTACAAGTGGCACTTGACACTTCCAACATGTACTTCCGACTTTTTTTGTATTTCTTTTCTTGTAATACTGGAAGTGCCTTTGATTTGCATTGCAGACAATGTGCCAATGAGCAGAGGATTCAGATTCTTCAAGTGAACAGCTGCTTCATGTCTGAGACACAATTCCAAATACTTTATTGGAATTTGGAATTGTGTATTAATTATGTATTAATTATTGTTAATAGTTTTTTATTATTAAAGAGGTACTGCACACTTAAACGTGTTTTTTTGAGCTGTAAACTAAATGATCTGACTGTACTGTGATGAAACACATCAATGCTGGTGTTAATATTGACATTTCCTTCCAAATTTATAAAAATCGACATTTCATGTGGCTCAACGCATTTTAAATCATCTACTGTTTTAAAGTTCAGCCCTGAACCTGCGAGGCCAATGCTGACAAGAGTCAACTGGTTGGGACCTGTCTACGTGATGAAATGTATATTTTTTTTAAAATGTTAACGCCCTCTAATCAGTGTCAGTAGGTCTCCCCTGTGTCTCCTGACTCACGCACAACGTAGCCACGAGGCCACACCTCCTACAGGTGTGGTTCCCTCACTCGTTGCATTTTTTAAATATGCTGGGAGAGAGGGTTCTAGCAGAATTTGAGGGTGTAGTTACCCTTTTAAAAGGGAAGAAAAAAGGTCTTTGGGGAATTATCAGAAATGCTCCATTTTGTCTCAGCCGGCTGGAGGGGCGTGTCCCTGTCTGTGTTTGATTGACAGCAGGTGGTAGGCGGAGTGCCAGTGTTACAGCGTAGAGAAGGAGAGACAAAGTAAACAAACTTGTGCCGAAGCCTACATGTCATGGGCAGACAGAGTGTTGTTAGTGGTATTGAACAGTAACAACCACACCAGCATATAAACGGACCCAAGTCACATTTGCAGGTATGTTTAAATGCTGTTTAATGTGCTGCAGCTATTTAGCCTGCAAACTGAGGTCAGCAGTGCAAATTTACCCCGTGAATGTTTGTTTGGTTGCTCATTCAAAAAGATAAGGTGCAGCACAAGACGTGTGTTCACGTTTGTAAGTTAGATAAGGAGACTTTAGCAGGAAAGCTAATGTAGGTTGTTGTTCAAAGGCTCTTGTGTGACTGCTGTCTTGGCTCAGTGTGACCGCCCGCTCTGCTAGAATGTTACTTACTGCTTTATGCAAGATTTGACTGACTGTATCAAAATTAGGTCTCCATCTTCGTAGATGGATACCGGAACAGTATTCCGTCTTAATTCATGCAATCCCTTTTGGTTTCTGATTTTTTTCTCAAAGGAGAACACAGGACAAGTGATTTACAGAGCAGATGTGCATGCTGTAGCAGATTAAAAAAATGTAATTTCACTTCAGTTGTATGCACAAATCCTGCCAACTAAACAGCTCTGGCTAACACATAACATCTGGGCAATCAGAGCTGCTGTTGCTGCTCTGTAGGTTGGGCTTCATTTCATTTTTAGGGGGCACACTGCCTTAATGACTTGAAATTGACTTGAAATGAAATTGTGATGGAAATGGAAACTGTAAATGTTACAGCAGCACACAAATGAAATGTGAGATGGAATATGATAGGCAGACACATAAGTAAACATTTTTAAAATGGAATTAAAAATTCATAATTTAAAGACAGAATAACAAAATTAAATTATTTATCGGAAAATAATAATAATGAGTTTATTAATGCACCATTAAATGCAAATGTAATCAAAGGAACAAAAAAACCATGTATGTATAGAGAGAGAAAGCAAGACAGAGAGAGAGAAACAGGATGCAGAGTAGACCTGTTTAATGTGCATCAAATATTGATGCTTTAATATATATTATGATCAGTGTGTGTGGGTGCGTGTGTGTCACAGTGGACTGCCTACCAAATCAATCAGCCTATCAGAGCAGTGAAACCATTTATACCACTTTGTACTTCAATACACCTGACGCCTGGGGACGCCACTGTGTGTGTGTGTGTGTGTGTGTGTGTGTGTGTGTGTGTGTGTGTGTGTGTGCGTGTGCGTGTGTGCGCGTCATACAGACGGCTCATCTTATCTTATTCCATCCCTATGGCCGAGCATGTTGGCCTCAAACGGGAATGCTAACAATGCTAACAGCTGGGTATAGATAGCAATACAGTTGCAGCAGTATGTTGGTTTCAATAGAAAATGCTAACACAAAAACACCAAACACTGTTGAAAACAACGTGCAAGAGGCCATGGATGGTGCAGTTAGCTCAGTACAGAACTGCTAAAACAAACAGGAGGTGTGAGTTCCATTTCATGCAGTGAAAAACTAATTTATAACTGAAACAAGACAGAGTAGCACAGTGCAACAGCCGCACCGTGAAAAACCAATGAACCAAGTTCAAGGTGCTTCCATAGATAGTACGTGCTTCAGTAATAAAGGTGAAAAAATAACATATTAAAACAAAAATGTAGCAAAGAATGCAGGAAAACAGTCTGAAATCAACCATTTTCTGGGGGAAGATCCCCAGATACCCTGGTTAGGTTGGGTCTCCCAATTTAGGCTATGATGTCTGGAAGTTGGCAAGTATGCTGATCAAACATACTTATTCATCATTGATTATTGACTTGGCTTTTCATCTATAACTGCTGAACTTTTTAAACAAAATTCCTGGGGGTTGATGAGTGATGACCCTGACCACTGTGGTGGGTAATGTCACAGTAGGCCTAAAATGCACAGACTTCACCGATACCGAATGGAGGGGGCGGGGTTTATGACCTATACTGCAGCCAGCCATCAGGGGGTGATGGAGATGTTTTGGCTTCACTTTTGGGGAGCTGTCATGTTGTCCATCTTTACATACAGTCTATGGTTTATATGAATAACTTTTTTTAGTCTGCATTATTAGAAGCTTGTTCGTTGATTTGATTAATTTTGTATTGTAAGAGGGGTAGGTGTAATAATGACTTCAGCCTACACCGTTTACGGTCAATCTGTTTTGATACTGATTCAGTTATAGCTAACAGAGTCTGTTGGTTTTAATACGGAATGCTAAAAATGCTAACAACTGAGTACAGACCGTGTACTAGGTCTGCATCAAAGGGGTTCCAGCGTAGCTGTGCATGTAGCCACCATAGCTGACATGCACTTCCTTAAAAATGTAACACGTCAGGGCTTCAGCGGCTACTGAGGGTATCACGTGGAATCTGGAAGAACTGTGATTGGTCAGCTTTGGCAATATTAAGCAAGTTGAAGCAAGAACAACTCAGCAGTCTTCTCTTAATAACACACATCTAGCAAAGCCATCTGTGTTGTGGTGGTGAGATCAACGGATATCAGACGGTAAACTATAAATCAAAACCTATGCCATAGGTATCTATGGTGGGACTGCAGTTAACCCTTTGCATCCAGTATAAATCCATTTTAAGCATATGTGATTCTTCAGTTTATGGCTAGCTACACTGGCTGGCTTCCGATGGGATGCGCAGTGGGAGGTGCTAACTCTGAGGCAGAGAGCTACACCTTCATTTACAGAGCGTCAGATTGTTTCTTTGTGTTCAATTAGTAGACTCAGTAGAATCTGTTAAAGAAGCAGAGCAAGCAGCTGGACACAAACACACGGACACAAACACACACACTGAGTAATGCAGCTGACAAAGGGCTGTTCACGGAGGCTGATCACAGCTGTGGCAGATGGTCATGCAGGGACAAGCTAGTTACGGTTGGACACACACACACACGGATTATGAACCAAAACTCTACCTCTCCTCTCAGCTCATTCTTCCTCTTCCCCTCATACTCTTCTTTCTACGCTTCCTTCCTTCCTTCCTGTTCCCTTTCTCTCCTCCTCTAATAACTCCTCTTTTCCTTCTTTTAACCCAATATCCCTCTTCAAGGCCATCTCTCCTTGCTTTTCTCCTTTTAATCTCCATATTTTCTATCTATTGATCTACAAACTTTGAATTGAGAACTTATAACACCACTATATCAGTAATATATGATCTTATATATAATTACAAAAGGTTGGATTCATCCTGTCCTAAATTAGGTGGAAATCAAAGTGTTTCATTAGGCAATAAATCTGCCTACTCATTAAGCAAGGCTCATCGTGCAGATTTTACACTGATTGTTTACATAAGGAGCAGATTGTTTTAAACTGTGGCTGTGTTAAAACTTTATTTCCACATTAAAAACTGGTCTTTATTGGAATTAATTTCAACTGTCATGAAGGCAAACTGACAGTTGCTGTTTTCTGTGAAAGAGGACACTACAAAGCTTGTAAAGCCACCTTTCAAGTCTACAGGGGGTCAATGCTGAGTAGATTGGAATAGTAGATGGAAGTATCATAGATAAATAAAACTACCATCGTATTGAATGGGATTGGGTATATCAAGAATGGGTTTTGATTTGGAGCAGTCCCACAGTAAGAAGTTTTGTTAAGAGACATGTTTTTTGATTTTGCGCATTTATTCTTGACAGCAAACTTTTGATATACTATGCCTCCTTTTACCTCAGTGTTACACACGTCAATACAATTGCTTGGTGTAATATGACGGACATGAGCTAGTGCTCAAAAATGAGGCTAAAACTTAATTCAACCTCACAGCGCATGTGTTTTTCCATACAACGGAAACTGTAAGGTAGTCATTTTCATTGGCACCATGTTGGAGTTTCGATCTATGCTGCTTTATGCTGCTGAGTTTATATCTATACTGTTGTATAAATCACTTGCAGTTCTATGTCTAATCACCTCCGTCTGTTTCTTGTTTTAACATTCCTCCCTGTGATATTTAAAAATGATCTGTTGACAAAAAGGCGCAGACAAATGCCCATGTCCTTTAATTTTATGCTTTTGCTTATGATGTTAATTGCTGTTGTGTTTGACGCATTTCAGGATTTACTGTTTAAAAACTGTGTTTTAATGCGGCTGTACCCTGCCATGTCAAATTTTAATAAATGAAACTGTAACTGTGAGATTGTGTTTTGGCACAGCGGTGCTTTGAGCTAAATGCTACTATCAGTTAATGCTAGCATGTTGATGTTTAGCAGGTATTATCATTATCATTGACACAATCTTAGTTTAGCGCGATAGCATGCTAACATTAGCTAATTAGCACTAAACTCAAAGTACAGCTGAAGCTGATGGGTATGTCAATAGTTTTGCAGGTATGTAGTCATAAACCAAAGTATTGGACAAATTAAAGTTTTTACTGCTCCTCCTCTGCAGAACATGAATGTCTGCACCAAATTTTGTGCCAATCCATCATGTAGATGCTGTGATATTTCACTGAATAAGTGAAAACTTTGACATGCTGGTGGCACTGGAGGAAAAGTCAGGATCATTAGAATTCCTCCTCTAGGTATATATCTAAAGATTTCATTAGTATCCGTCCTATAGTTGTCAAGATATTTCACTCTGAACCACAAATGTCAACCTTGTTATGGCACTAGAGGAAAAACCAAGGGATCATCAAATTTAGTAGGATTTACACACCGGGGACCAAAATGTGTTACATGACAATCCATCAAATCGTTTGTGAGATATTTCAGTCTGGACCAAATTGGGTACTACCGATCAACCGACATTACCAACCAAAAAAGCCATGCTGCTAGCTTTGCTAAAAACCTTACAATGATTGTTAGTGGTTTCACAGATGTAATTACAGCTCTGAGCAGAAAGGATGAGAAATAGTGAGTTGCTATGCCTTATAACCAGACTACTATGTCTGTTGTTGATAGGATATTAGGTCGCCACTTACGACAAAATTTTATGGCAGTAAAATCTGATAAAATCCAACATAGTTTGGCTTCTTTCTTGTTGAAATAATTGGCCAAGACTTGGAGGCATGATTCAGTAAGTACCAATAACCACCAGAATCAATAAGAATCAGAATTAATAAAACCTAAAAGATACCCAGCTCTATTAATGAAGATGATAGTTTTAGCTTACATTTGAAGCTTTGATTTCCACCTAATGAAACACTCACACCATTCCCGCAAAGCCATTATCTATTAAATGTTAATTACTGCAAATAACATACAAAGGAAAAGCGTCTCCTTTCTTTACACCGTGCACACAAACATAAACACCTACACACGCACACACACACACACACACACACGTGCGCACACAATCAAACTAAATGTCGGGTGAACAGGGGCCAGTGCTGTTATCAGATATAAATGACCCCCTCCACCAGACTAGACTGCTCAGGTTACTGCAAATCAATACATAGCAAATTACCAACACACACAGTCATACAGAAATACACACAAACATAAAGGAAAGTAGCACACACAAACACATACACTACACAATCTCACGCACAATCAAACATAAATGTGTGCAAAGACAAAAATGTGATTAACAGAGTCATTGGATTCATCATTAATCAATTACTGAGAGAAAAAAATAAGTCCAGGCAACAAAACTCCTCTCCTTCTTTTCTTCTCCCCTCTCATTTCCCCTTATTTACTGCTCTCCTGTTGTTTCCTCTCATCTCTTCCTCTAGAGGTAATAGGTCCTTTTCATTGATGGACAAAAAAAAATTCATAGTTAGGTGAGGAAAGATTTGACAAACTGAAGGGGAGTTGGATGGATCAAATGATGGAAGTTTGATGATTAATGGAAAAACTGTAAAAAAGACAGGAGGATGGACGAAATTATGGAGAAACGGATGAATTACAGCAGATAATCATTTCAGTGATTGGTGGATGGATGGAGGTAGCAGTGATTGGATGAATGGATGGATGGATGGATGGATGGATGGAAAAGCAAAGGTTGGACAGAGATGAATGTATTGAAGGTAAAAATGGGTAGACAAACAAATGGAAAGGTTGCAGACGATGTAAGAATAGAGCAAGGGAATGAAAGGAGGGGTGGATTAATAGATGATGGATGGATACATGGAACATGGATGCATAGATGGATGGAAGGAAGGATAGACGAAATGATTGTGAGAAAGAGTATGCACAGATGGATGATGATGGATGGATGGACAGACATACTGAATTGGTGAAGAGATGGATGGATGGACGAATGGATAAAACTGGCAAGCAGGCGAAAGCTTGACTTTGGTGTAGTCAGAAACTAATCAGCTGCTTGAGCTTTTCTCCTTCCCGTTGCCATCAAACAACAGAGCTGATGAGACGAGCGGTGTGGTTTTCAATGTACCTGGCATTTTCCGGTGCGAACATCGTAGAGGGCCACTGAACCCTGGCGAGCTCCAACGGCGATGCGGTGACTACGGTCGCAGTAACCAACCATATAGAACCTGAACAAATGGGCAACAAACACACGATAACACATTAACATTCAACTGGGCATCATCTAGCAATTTAGCAAAGAAAGAGGGAAGATTTCAAAACATTAACAATCATGCTGTGTTACCGTTGCTTCCCATAAAACTAAGCCCAGAACTAATGTACTGTTGTGATTGCATTGAGATAAACCGACACTATCTTAAAATGTGCATTCACATACAAAATACAAATTCTTACCACTGTGAGTCCCTCAGCCAAACTATCAGCATTCCCCATGAGCCTCAGCTCATGAAGAAGCCCCTCGGTTTAAACATGTTTATGTCTAGCCAATTGTACTGAGCACCTGGGGGGTTAACCTTTTGCTGACGTGACTTTCTGACAGCCAGTAGGGGATGCCAAAGCAGATTGCCCAGTGGGTCAGGGCTTCACTTGTGGCTCTGGATTGGGCAAAAGCCTATCTTGGAATTAGGTTCAATCAAACACTGGTGTGTCTAGTTTCTTGAAAATGTCATGTTGGTTATGTTTGAGTGATCATTTTAATGGACAGCAAAGAGCTAGAGCTGGCCACAAACCAGGAGGCCTTAATTCACATAACCACATTCTGCTTCCCACATAGTCCTGTCAGTGTAACCATGTAACCCATATGCACACACTGACTTGCAAATAGCAGGGAAACACTCCTGCAGTCCTTTCTTCTTCACCAGAGAACCTTCAATACAGTACATGATGATATCCATCACCTGTAGAAGAGAAGGTGGAGAGATGGCATGTGGGAGATGGAAGATGGAGAGGAGACAAGGAGGAGAGTAGGAGGTGATATTTCCCATAATGGTTATGTTTTTTTATTTTATTTTGAAAAATACAATTTTTTGGAAAATTAATTCAACATTTTTCAGAGATGCTGATGACCATTTTATAAAAGCCAAATACGGAAGGAGTTCATCTTTACTAGGATTGTGGAGACTGCCATCATCCTAATTAGCAAAATAACATCTGATATGTAATAAATTTTACCTCAGCCAGCAGATCCACAACGTCTGCAGGCATCTTCTCTATCAGGATGTCAATCACTCGCAGTATCTCAGTCTTGGCTCTGGCCAGAGTGGTGGTGTGAACGTTCTGCTGCGACTGAGAGTTCGCCTGAGCTGCGTTGTACCGATGAACCTGGAAAACAAAAATACATATGCATAACTGTTATTAGTGGAGGAATAATATAAGAGAGATATGACACAAATAGAAACATACTGTTTAGTTAATTCGTAATTTAGTTCCTGAATTGGTGTGCATGGTTTCAGAGTGTGTAAGCGCATGCTTTAGCTAAGAATGTTGTTTGAATTGTTTTCAATACTACTGTCAATATAATACCTGAGTTTTGGTACTGATACCAAAAGAATACATTATTCCCAGTCCTATCGCTGTGCAAAATGATATTCCAAAGTTTATCTGAAGTTAACATGAGGCTTCAGCAGTCTGAGTTTATCTTATCTTTAAGAGTGTATCTTCCTAAGTTATATTCTTTAGTACAGAATTGCCTCTTTTTGTTAGCATCCCTCCTCCACAGCTCAGCATGGAAACACTGTCTGGGCAAACCAAAAGAGGCAACGCTATACTAAAAGGACTAACGTTGGAGCATCCACACTTTATTTGATTAAAAACTCAATTTAAAACTCAATCCACTTTTAACTCAGGTTACAGCAACACATTATATGTTAAAATAAATAAATAAATAAATTTAAAAAAATAAAAGGTGCTGATGACGCTTTGAAGCTGCTGTTTGTGAAGATGTTTGAACAGTTCAGTCTCACCTCTCGTGCAATGGTGGTGATGAAGGCCGGTGGCCGAGCAGTAGCGATAAGAGAGAGGGCGTGGCGGGCTGAGCGAGCAGAATCTGCAGGCGGGTTGAGAGGCAAACCCATGGTGATACTGTGGAGAGAGAGAGAGTGGTGGAGGTTTCATTCAATTGCCAAGAAATACTTGTTTTAATCCAAAATACAGACAAAAACATACAGCATGATAGATTTTTTTTAACAAGTTTGAGCTTGTGAGACAAATCAACGCGGAAAGCAAAGATTTCAGTTAATAGAGAAAGAACAAGAGAGGATGACAGAGGTGTTCTATTTTAATGCTAATTATTTATCTACATTTAATATTAAAAATACTGAGATCATGTGTCCCACTGGTTTCTATTGAAGACATACATCTTTAAAAACAGCTAACAAAGATAGTTTCATTTTTAAAAAGGCTCAGTAATTTCCTAAAACAGCACTGTAGTTTTTAGCAAACGGGGAGTAAAAAACAGAGGTAGGACAAAGTCATTGTTTTGTAAGTCATAAGTGAGACTCAAGTCAAGTCTAGGAAGTCCCCAGTAAAGTCCTACGGTTTGTGTTTCGAGTCCTAAACAAGTCATTATGCACCCTTCACAAAATGTGATGCCATTTAAACAGTAACAATACATTTACAGAAATAATTAAGACTTTTTAAAATTTGTGTTCATTACTTTTAGATAAACCTCTTAACATTCAAAATAAAACTGATCAGGTGCAACTTGGTATGTCATTTGTAATTTCTGAGCTGAAGGTTTTGCATGCTGCCCTTTATTTGTTGTCGACCACAGCAAAGTCTTTACATCTGTCTGCTTGTCTGAACTGCCAAATGCACATTTCACTCCTTGCGCAACCTGATTGGCTGCTGTTGGATTGATTCAATGTATGATTTGCTGCACACTCTCTTGTAGCATAATTTAAAATCTTTGGTTTTGGGAGGATATCAAGTCATCCAACTAAAATGGCTAAAATCTAAGTGATGTCACAAATCACTGGTGTTAAAGGCAAAAGCCAATGGCCTTTGATAAATAGATTTGTTGGGGACTATTTTCAGCGGTGGATTAATCCACATGTGGTGCTCTAGTGAGTATTTACATCAGTAGGATGGTGTATGTGGGATTGAGTCAAAATAAACTACGCAGTGTGGCTCACTGATGTGTTTTTGGACAACAATGGATCTCTATGGCACAGAGGAATAAGATGCATCAGGCTTTGATACACACACAATATCAGGCTTATCCTTTAAAGAGAGATTTTATAATGATCTAAACAGGGAGAGAGAGATTTAAATAGCCATTTTTATAGAAAGAGGAAGAAAATGAGATAAAATGGATAAGTGGCAGAGAGATAGAGCTTTACTAATATATGGAGTGAAGAGATTAGTGGGCAGCTTATAATGTCAAGGCCGAGTCAATGGGAGCCATTCACCAGACAACGGCATAATGGACTCCCACAATGCAACAGGAATTAGAGACACACACCCTAACAGCTGGCCACACACTCCTCTAAGTGTGCGTGTGTGTGTGTGTGTGTGTGTGTGTGTGTGTGTGTGTGTGTGTGTGTGAATGAGAGAGAGAGAGAGAGAGAGAGAGAGAGAGAGAGAGAGAGAGAGAGAGAGAGAGAGAAAGAAAGAGAGAGGGGGCGAGAGAGGCCACTTTGTTAAGAAATGACTCTAGGGAGGGAGAGAGAGGGAGTGATGGGTGGACAGGCGGCCAAGCTGCACGATTCATCTCCTCTGATTACAGATCACTGCTACAGAACCTGTAATTAATACTGGTAATATATTGGCAATATATCAGCAATATTGAAATGTTTAATTTCATTTAGAGGAGTGGCTGTAATTGGAAACAGTCATGATGTTGATATAAGAGAGCAGGAGTGCAGGGAGCTAATTGTACTGAGAACTACTGAGGTTAATAACCAACGTTTAGAACATGTAATGAAATAACCTGGATTATTATTACTCTAATAGGAGAACACACACACACACACACACACACAAAGCTAAAACTATATGTGGCCACTTTATTAGGTACACCTGTGCAATCTATCAGTACAACAGCCCAGCCATAAATGGCTGAAATTTATAATGTTCAGTTTGGTGACATAGTCGGAAATGTATGAATTCAATTATATGTTTATTATTGAGGTCATAGTAAAATATAAACTCTATTACAGGTATATGAATTACTGATCAAAAAATGGCACGGTATGTTCATTCAAAGTCCAGACTGATGCCTTGAAACAGCTTACTTAGCCTGAGCAACATTCCCACAGCCCAAAGAGATTCTGTGTATGATGTGCAAAAGAGAAAAACTGTAAATCCACACAATAAAGAAGCTGGATTCAGGAAATGCATGATGTTTTTTAATTAATGACTAAATAAATAGTCAATTATGAAAAATGCCATTAATGAATTTTCTATAAATTGACTAATTGTTTTAGCACTTAAACCTCCAAAACTGATTTTGTTATGGTCACTTGGGGGCAGCAAAAACAACTGAACACAACACTGACGTATCATCACCTTTTAATTTGATATGGTGAACTTGTTAGCAAACAGCTGCTTATTTACACATCCAGCAGTTACAGAGCAACATGATCATTCATGTGGACTGGTGTTTGTGTCACCTGATGAATCTAAGTCCAGCATTCCCTCTCTGTTAGCTCTGTGTTTGGTCTCCACCAACTCCTGAGGGAAATATCTGTCTCTTTAGCTGCTAAATGCTCCACTATGTTCACCAGCTAGTCTCTAACTGTGTGTCTGCTGCTGAGCAGGTAGTGGACTGTGGTTTTTTTAGAGCTTTTTCACTGAAAACAGTAAAAAATACACAATGAGAGCAGTGAGAGTGAACTAAAACAGTAAAGTTGTGGGTTGGACAGCTAAACAATGAGCTGAAACTCACTAAAGAGCTAAAGCTTTGTTGAGCCGAGGGGAGCTGCAGATTCAGGTGATAATTCTCTGTAGGTTTATCATTACGAGCAACCCCTTTCACAGTCACATTGTTTTGACATTGTCATTTAATATATTGTTATTATAAAATTATTGATTATAGCCGCTTTAAGTACACTCTGGGTTTTCTGTGTTGCTTAACTGTGCTGTGCTAAATACACATGACACACACAAAGTAAAATAAAAAGTAATTTCTCAGTAAATAAAAAGTAAAAACTAAAACTATATTAAACTCAATTGAAATAAATCAACTCTGATGGATTTACAGTATGTGGAGCTGGCAAGAAACACACACAGATACATACACACACACACACAAACAAACACACACACAGGGCTCAGTGTGTGTGAACATGGCAACATGACTGAATTCACAGCCAGTTTCACGCTGACATTATCCAGTCAATACGGAGTCACACACACACACACACACACACACACACACACACACACACAGTGAGGATTGGAAGTATTGATTTTTGTGTGTGAGGTAGGGGTGGATAACCTCAGTCACATGATGAGAGTCACTGCTGCAAGAAACCAAGACTGTGTGTGTAGATGACTGTTTACTGACTGGTTTGCTCAATGAGTTGCAGACGGGTAACCGGACGGTTTACTAATTGACAGGCTTACAGACTGGTTTGTCACCATTGATAGGGTTACTGACTAGTTTCAGAACTGGCTTACTGACTAGTGTGCTCATTTATACCCCTTACGGACAGCAGACGCACATATGATGTGGGCCTAGTCGACCAATTAATTTGAGGCTACTCTCAGCCTTCTAGCAGAGACTCCAGTCTGCAGTGTCATTCCATACACTTCACAGATAAACAGGGAATTATACTGAGTTACATTATCAGTTAACTTGAGCTCTTCTCCTGTCCACTCCCCTCTCCCTTGATTACCAACACATGCACACTTTGCATTCCATCTCTTCCTTTCTCTCACTCGTTCTTTCTTCCTATTTTTTCTATCTCTCTTTTCGATGCGTCGGTTAAAAGCTTAAAAGTAGTTATACTTAAATTATAAATATCCATTCCGTACAGAAACGCCACTTTGCCAAAGCCAGGCAGCGTCTGACCTGTGTCCATCCCAGGTTGGGAGGAGGGTCCTGAAGGATGGTCCGCTGATGCGCGTTGACCCATTCAGACAGACCCCCGGCACAGGTTTGATCCATGTCACTGCTAATTGGGGTATTACTGACTAACTGGTTCAATGGCTGACTTGACCTTGAATGGTTCAAGGGCTCAGTATGGTGCCCGCGCCAACCCGCTTGCCATCTGCTCTGCGGCTGCATGCATACAGTCATGTATACAATTATTGTGTACATTCTTGCCCAAGTCACATTCATCCTTGTGGAAGCTGACATTGCTCTCCAAGATTGTAGTGAGGGCTGTGGAAAAATCTAAATCAAGCACACAGTAAGGTCGCTGTTGAAGTCAAAGAAACCAGGAAAAGCCACATGTGACGTTTCTTTGTTAAAACTTTTACAGTGGCTGCATGTCACCATTGCACAGTTGTACATTGTACTCGTTCTTCTCTTTATAAATATGTTGGCTATCTGATTGCCAGTGTGTTTTTGAGAGTGGCAGAAGACGAAGTGATTTAGTCTGGGATACCACTAGACCCTCCTGGAAGGTCTCATAGAAAAGCTCACGGAGGCGTCTGTGCACTGCTCTTTAACCGAGGTGGGGAACATTGCATGGTTGCACGGTTACCAACCAGTTAGTCTTCATCCTTGGTATTTAAATCTCACCTTTGTGTCACTTGCCTAAGATTGTTTTAAAGTGTGGAATGGGCTCATAGCTGCCTTTTGTGGCTGCCACTACAACTGCAGTTCTCACCAACTGTCAAATACCAGTGGGTGTTTTCCTTCCTTTGCCCTCAGGGGGCAGTAATGAGCCCATTACGGCTTGGCGCACCACAATAAGGTGAAGAAGAAGCTGCACTAAAAGACTTATTTGAACAAGTGACAAAAATGTGAGATTTATGCTTTATTGGAAGTGTCATTAAACAGTATTTTCATTTTTACAAGAGAAAAGACTTCAGTTGTCGGTTTGGCAAATGTACGTCTGGTTAACTTTCCCACCTCTGATAAAGAGCAGCACACAGCCGCTTCCCTAAGCTTTTCTATGGGAACCATCCGGGATCCAAAATGGGGCTAGGGTACCACAGGATCACACACGGATCAAAACAGACACTATTTTTTTTTCTGAGCAGTGACATGTAGTTTTCTGATCATTGTTTTTCTATGTTCACAACATCCTGTTGTGTTAATGAGTCGACATCCATGGTGACAACATGTACTTATCTCTGCACGAGACACACACACACACAGCAGATTACCAAAAACCATTGATTTACCTCTGCATGACAAATGCAATCTTTCAAAAACGCACATAGACAAAAAAACACAATGTAAAGAGATGTCTTTATCCCAGCGTGTCAAATAATACTATATTCTCTATCCCACACATATTAAAACATGCATTTATCTCTGTGGTGGCGACAACAAACACATCACACTCTGATTGGATGAGAGCATAGAGGGAAGCATCAACAGGTCAGCAAGAGGCCTTTAAATTCCAGTCCACTATAGGACATTTGATGAGGTTACACTCTTGATTTACAGATGGAAGTTTGACGTTTTGAAAGTTTCAGACGCCTTTTTCAACAATTCCACAGTTTTCTTATTTACATGTGGTACCTTGTTTATTTCCACAGGACCACAGAGGGAGAGGTGTCAATGAAGTAGAACAGCGGTGAGCTGAAAAATGATGATACCAACAAAGAAGAGTGATTTCTGTTCTTTCACGGGCTGCATCAGTGAATCAGTCAATTTCATCATTTATTAGAGAATTCTGCTGCCTGTTTTATCAAGTCTGACAGTGCACACGCAAAGAATGACATTAAGTTGAGTTGACTCTCAAATAATTCCTCTCACATGCTGTATGTAAAGTGTTTTCCTGGATATTACTAACTTTATCCACGCAGCTGACATCACCACTGGATCACCAACCGTGCAAAGCTGGCAACTGCCCCAGGGCCACAACCCTCAGGGGCCTCAAAGGCTCCAGGGTATCACTGTGTATTAATTAATTTCTGATAACCTAATCTTCAGGTGAGAGGGGCCTTGTGTCAAAATCTATTTTTAATACATAAAAATCTATTTTGTATACAATTTTAATACATAAAACAATAAAGGATCTTACATTAACACTGGCATGAGAAACATGTTTTGCATTCAGTGTACATTCACTACCACAACCACTTTTTTTCTGAATGCTGTATATGTTGATCTTGCAGTTACCAGCACCTTTCGTTGTATTCCTTGTATTAATATTACATTTTAGCTTTATAGCATGTCTGATTATCATCGTGGCTGTACTTTTGCCCAGCACCCAAGGGAAAAAACAAACAAATAATACAATCATTTTTATAGACTGATCTGACATTAGAAGACTCTCCTCAACAACTTTAAATTGTCTCATTCACTGTGTCACATGGTTTATTTTTTTTTGTGCATAAGAAATAAATAAGTGATCAATTTATTACAGTGAGCTTAAGAAGGCAGAAGAAGACGTGTTTTACCTTGTGCTGCTGTAGTCTTTATGTTAACGTGATGGCATTCAATTCAGACTTGTTGGAAGTGTGTTGGAAGTGTTGCAGACACGTTTCAGGTCTCAGATTACCATCATGACCTTTATGTAAAAAGTGACTCGGGTGTTTATTAAGACAGGATAACAACATGTAAAACTGTCGTCATATTTATATAATGAGCTATGTTTGTCTGAATGGGGCTTTTGCCTCCAAAAATGGGTGCCGTGAAAATCCTGTGTTGCAGGTGTAAGGCACACACACAAACACACACACTGCAGGTTGGTTGAGGTGTAATGTTTATTTTTTTACTGGCTTATTTTTCTGAAAGCATAAAATGTGCGAGTCTTCAACACCAGGGTTTATTTCTAATCTCTGCCCATTGAAAAGGGATTATCACACACCCACACACACACCCACACACACACCCACACACGCAACTCTGCAAAGAGTGTATTGACAACTGGGTGGGTGTATCAGGGACAAGAGCCTCACAGCAAGTCAGCTGCATGGAAATAAACCCTCTACAAGCGTGCGTGTGTGTGTGTGTGTGTGTGTGTGTGTGTGTGTGTGTGTGTGTGTGTGTGTGTGTGTGTGTGTGTTTGTAAGAAAACTGAAGCTGAACGTAACGGTTCTTAGTTAATAAGTTTACAGTGGCTGTGTTTTCTTCTTGCTTTTTTGTTCTTCTTCTGAGTAACAGTGAGTTTTGGAAGAAGGTGGAAAAGGAAGTGATTGGGGCAAAGATGCCACAGACCAACGAGCCGCACACAGTCGGCGTGGCCACAAACCACATTGTTTAAAATTTTGGGAGGCATGCTCGCGTGTTTGCAGAGAGAAGGTAATTCAGAGTTGCAGAGCCCAGTGCGAGAAGTATGCAACGGGCTTTGGGTGATTCAGACAGAATGCAAAGCAAATACTGCCCAGCGCTATTCCTAAGAATATGGCCACTGTTTGTGCAGCGCAGCTAGCAATATACCATCAATCGCGTGTGTGTAGAGTGTGTTGTTTGTGTACTGCTCAGACTCTGACTGATCTCAGAACTCACCACGAACTCCACAAACTTTTTTCTCTTTTTTTCCTCCAGTTTCTCTCCTGTCTTCTTGTCTCTGTATGTTCATGAAGTGGAGTCATACAGCTTTGGAATAGGTGCACATTTTTTACTAAAGTTAACACATTTTAAACTGGCGCAGATCCATCTTGGCCTCAACTAGCGCTGCGTAGAGTGATATTGTGTCTATATGCAGCCACTTGTTTCTTTCCATTGACTTTGTATGCAGTTGTGGCACATCTAAAATGAGCTCTGCACTCTGTCTGAACACACCTTTAACCTCCTTGTGAATTTAGCTATGTTCTGTTCTAATTTTAGTGTCTATTCCACTTAAATAAATAAAGCAGTGTTAGTCATCTCTGATTCCTGCCCGATCATTATGATCAAGTGACATAACTGTTATAAGTAATTCATTCAAAAACAAACAAAAAAGCCTCTCCAATCACAATGTTTGTCCACATTATCAATTAATACCTTAATTTAATCATCAATCAGCACTATTATTATCATTGTTATTGGTAGTAGTAGTAACAGATGTAGTATTTCAGGTGGAACTACACAGGGTCTGTCAGGGGTGATGAACAGACAAACGCAACAATTTATTGTTTATATTTAACAGAAATAAGGTCTGTTTTTTCAGACTGTTCCTTGTGTTTACTATTTTGTGCAAGAATCTTTATTTCTGACAAGTGCTCTTCACTTTCTATTCTACTAAAATGTATTCCACTAAAATTTGATTGCATTGTCTTCTCTTCTACACACACACACACAGTGGCAGCAGACATATCTATACTCATTTAACCAGACTGACCCAGCTCGAGTTTCAGCCTTAATAGGATCAACGCATGTTGTCCAGTTAGATTTCAGCAGGGAGGAAAACACACACACACACACACACACGTAGTCCTTTGTGCCATACATGAGGACATGCCACTGAATTACTTTCTCTCTGTGACCTCTGACCTTCACCCTTCACTCATACAAAATGCTGCATTAACTTAACCACAACCTCACTATGTCTGTATGAAGGCAGCCATAACCTTTGACCTCCTCTCTGCTGGTTGTGATGTTGATGGTCCAGGAAGTGAGGCGGACTCTGCTGCTGTCAACATCTGTGGTCTAACACCAACTTCTGACTGGGTCATCTCAGAAAGTCAAACTGGATTAGCAGTCACAGTTACAGTGACTGATGTAAATCATGTGACCAGATGAATCTGGAACAGTCACAAGTAGACACACTATTTTACGCCCACTGGCTTGTGCCAGCAATAAACCTGTATCTCAGTTGAGGGACGGTGAACTAGTCATTAAAATCTGAAGGATTCATCCTCTGAGGAAGAGGAAATTGCATGACATTCGTGGCTAGCGGGGCAAAAAAAAAAGAAAAAGAAAAAAAATCATGATGCCACATGAACACAGACAGAGGACTCACATGTCAGAGCAACGCAGACATCGTTACATCATCATAATGTCCTGCAATTAGATTACAGCCTGGCTTCCATAACTCAGTATGTCAGCTCTATAATGCCTGAGTGTGTGTGTGTGTGTGTGTGTGTGTGTGTGTGTGTGTGTGTGTGTATATATTTGTATCTATAAGCAGGCTGTTGTCTGTACTCTGGAATCTGAGAGGGAAGACTGAACAGTCAAACAAACACCAACAATGAATCAACCAATCAGTTCCTGAACAGAAACTGAGGATGCAAGACTCCATCTTGGTGTCTTTATGTTCAGTATGTATTTATATCTTTCTGTATCACTTAATTTCACAGTTTTTAAGTATTTTGGGGCAAGTCCAAGTCAAGTCTTTTAGGTCTGTGCATGCAGACCATTAAAAAGACAGACCACTTTAACATTTACTTTTCAAAGTCCAAGTCAAGTGTCAAGTCGGTCAAGACAAGTCCAAGTAAAGACTTAAGTCTTGTTAAACAAATCCATTATCCATTATGTAAGAATTGGTATTTTTTGCAACTTGGCGCCCCTACACTTTTCGAAGTGCAATTCACCCTCATGGACAGCTGTACACGTGCATTTGTTGACACGCTGAAGGATTTGGCAGGCTGACTTGGCTCATGATCAAAAACTAGCGAGTCGACAACTTTGCTAACACAGCCAAACATCAAGCAAGTGCTACAACACAAGACATAGCAAGGCAGCTAATATTACTAGTCCAACAGCAAGAAGGCCAGCTCAGCGTCTGTCTTGCAGCCTTTTATTTTGCAAAGCTCTCGCCAACGACTAAAAGCCAGTTTTACTCTTGTCCAGCCTTCTCGCTCGGTCACTCTCTCTTAATCTCTTCTTAGCTTCCTCCGTCAACGTCCTCTGCTGTCTCTTACGCACTTCTCGCAAGAGATCGTACCCGCTCAACCCAAGCTACATAGTGCAAGAACAGGAATTTATGGCTCGGATCGGGAATGAAAGAGGCGCCATTCTCCGTAATACTAGTCAGTATACCATCAAAATGATTGTGAAGCTGTTATTTGGAGGTAAAATAGTTGCAAAGCATTGCTTTAAGTCTTGTCAAAGCCAGTCTAAAGTCAAGTCTCAAGTCATTTTCTCAAGTTATTTTACATCTAGATTTGATTTAACTATTGCTTCAATGGCATCTGATTATTATATTTCGACAAATAGCAGGTCCAACAGGATCTCTTGGACATACTATATTTCTTGGCAAAAGCAATTAAGAAGCAAAATTCACTAAAACATTGCACGTTTACAAGTGAGATGCCGCTGCTTGTTCACGTCCACCTACAAAATTCTGATTTCTAACATATATTTCCTCTTACGGTGTTCTTTATATATATTTATATTTCAGGATATGAAATTGATAATGTTTGTAATTTATCAATAATAGCAACATTTCAGTTTGTGTGTGCGCCCCCGTGGACTCACTTGGCCAGCTGCTTCTCGGCATCAGCGCAGAGCTCCAACAGTCCCATGAGCACAGCTGACACGTCCATATACGGCTCCCAGACGGTGAAGCCTCGGCCAATCAGATCGATGGCGGTGCGGCGGATGGTGCTGTGGGGAGGCAGCTTGGGGCTGGGGGGCTGCAGCAGCAGGAAAGTCAGCGCCTTACCTGCAAACAGTAGAAACAGTAGAATCACAGTAAAATAGAACTGAGTCGAGGGGGTTTATCTGAAAACGTCAGGAACTCGATGTCGAAACTCCAACAACATTAGAGCTCATTTTATGGGACTTTATCAGCTCTTATTTCACAATTTCTTTCTCTCCTTTTGTTGCAGGGGAATAATATCAGGACAAAAAGAGAATTAAGATGTGATAAAGGTTTTCAAATAAATTCAAACTTGAGACACTGCAGCTGTATCGGCAACCATGACTCAACCATGACTCAATCATGACATTAAATCTGCCTGTTCAATTTCTCATACACTTACGCGCTCAGTTCTAGGGGACGGTGCACATACAACACTAACATCAATGTAAATGTTAATCAGAGTTAGCTAAACGGCTCATTTGCATTCTCAACAATTTAAAAGAATTTAAACAGATTATGGTTCCATGACCATATCAGCTCTATATGACTTCAGTGTCACTGTAGAGTCAAAGCCCCGCCCACCTCAGCAACATGGCTGCAACATGGGAGCGATTCGAAACAAAGGAATTTCCATAACGAAATAATATCTTCTGATAAACAAAAAAATAATAAATCATCTTGTTTCAAATGAGGTTCACGTAAAAATTATTCAACTTTTGTGCTACACACACACACACACACACACACACACACAATAAGAGGATAAAGACAGCGAGCGGGATGGAGGTCACTTCATAGCTGACCTGACATTTGAGCCAGTCTCTGTGGGGACAGACTGACCATTAAGACTCCAGAAAATATCCCCTATCCCTCAATACCACCCCCCTCCCCCAAACACATACACACACCCACCTTCCCCACAGGTTTCTGTCTGTCTCTCTCTGCCTGTCTCACCCACTGAAGACTGAGGTCCAGAGCTTTTAGCAGATTCTTCCCAAAGTGCTTCAAAAAGATAAAGTCTGAAGAAAATCAAGACAGAGAGAGGCAGATTAAAGATCTGATCTCTCATTGCTTCTATGGCTCTTTGTATTTCCTTTTAAATTCAGGTATCATAAATTAACTGGTCATTCATTTATTTATTCAAAGTCAGTATGTGCCGAATAATCTGGACTTCAACTGTGAAGTTGTAAATCTGTCAAGCGTCGTATTGTTGTACCAGAAAGAGACTGTGCATTAGCATCAGGAAGGCTCTTTTCTCAATAAGATCAATAGCGTTCATTGTATTTTCACTTGAAATGTAAATGCTAAACAGTCATAATATGAAGAAACATATAATATAAAACAGATCATTTACTTTAAGTATTTATAATCCTGTGGTGGCTCTGAAGGTCCTCCAGTCTCCAGACACACACAGCTAATCTGATCATCTGGATCTCCTGGCATTTCATCATCAGCCCGCCTTAAATGGCAAACCCCCTTCCTTATTGGTTTACATCTACACACACAGCCTATGGATGAGGCTATGAAAGATATTGCTAGAGGCTAACCATGTTAGCATTGCTGGGTTCGACTGTTATATTTTATACCAGCAGCGACAGATAGAGCGCTAACTGTGTTAGCATTGTTATGCTACATTGTTATGGGTGACACAGACTGTAAGAGACGGACATCAGCGCTAACGTTGTAGGTTATTATATTATGGCTGTTGGTAAAGAGACAAAAAGTCAAACATGCAGAAAAGGTGTGTTGTTAGCGTGTCGTGACTGAATCAGTGATAGGGTGGTGAACTTTGACCCTCAGCTGATGATTAACATGACGTGAGCAAACACCAGTTAGAGCTAAAATCAATCATTCTTTTGTGACATACATCAATATACATACAAAGAGTAGATTATAAATATCAGCAGTGATGTAGGGTTGAATGAACTTTGACCTCCAGTTAGTGGTTATTACAAATCATCAAGACAACCAACAGAAATCAACTGAACTCTCAGTTATACTATTCCTTTATGCTTTTTCCACAAAACTTTCTTCAAACGCACACCAGTTTGACTCTGTTTACTATCAACACTCATAGGGAATATGAGTTTGCATCATAAATATGGTATATAATATAACGGTGAGTTATTTTAGCTTTGGCAGGTTGACCCACAAAAAAGGTTCAGATTTTGTTTAAGTTTTTCTTAAACAATCCCCCTTTTACTGTAGTAATTGTGTCTAAATTCAATATTGACAGGGTGCATGTTTGGTGCAGTGGAAAGGTGTCTGTCCACGACCACAGAAACCAGAGTTTCGATTCCCAGCAGTGATAACTATTGTTTTTTGGTGCGTAATGACTTTTCCTCAGCAAAGGTCACCAGTCAAATTCACACCCCTGACATTGTTAATGTGAACCACACAGTGAACCAGCGGACCCCCCAACACAGATCGAGCCTCAGAGGTTGTGAGGTCAAAGTTCAATGCTGTGAGCAGTGACAGTGACTGTGGGTGGGCAGGCGTGTGTAGTTTTAATGAACCTAATGGAGGTTTAATCTGAGAGCCACATTTGCACATTTTTTCCCCTGGACAATTAAAGATGGCCATTAATAATCAGTGCTGTAACTGACAGACCTAGGCTGTGTTCACAATTGCATACTAACACACTCTTCATACTAAGTATGACATAAAATTGAGTATGTAGTGCATTCCAACTGCATAGTATGTGGATTTTGTGTACGTGAGAAATGCTCTGATGTATACTAGATTAGCAAGAATTTCTGAGTATGCAAGGTGAACTTACTGGACACTCAACTGCAACTCAAATATTACATTTAGTGAAAGAGGTGACGTTGATTTACATTTGTGATAAACAATTTTCATTTGGTAGCTGGGACCAGTCATGTGATCTATACAGTCATGTGATGCAGAGTAGTAGAGTATTGCTTGAGTACTTCACTGTGAACAGTTTGCTAGTACTGGTATACTTAATCATTAATTTTGTACGCAATATGCAGTACATATTGACAGAGTATGTAGTACGCAGTACTTTAGTATGCAATTTTGAAAACACTCAGAGACTCACATTTATAGCCCCTCCCCTCTAGTTAGCGAGCAGGAAGTGAGAGAGGTCCAGACTCAGGTCCATTTCTCATGGTGGACATCTTTGTTTAAAGGCAGGCCTGGACCCAAATGAACCAATAGCTATTGACAAAGCATCAGTTGGCCATAATGAGCTGTTAGTTAGAGCAGTAAACATGTCACATTAACACAGAGAGGGTGATTAGAGCAGGAGGAGGAGGAGGAGGAGGAGGAGGGAGGAAGGAAGGAAGTAGGGAGAAATAAAGGAGGGAGGGCAGGAGAGAGTGTGAAATAGTGACAGACTGGTGACATCTAAAATTTGCCAGGCCAAGTCGACCACTAACAGGCTCTCTACTTTCCTTCCTCCATCTGCCCCCCTCACCCCTCCTTCTCGCTCTCTTCCTCTGTTTGAGCTTAAATGAGAGGTGAAGGTAAATCAATGTTGGGGACTTGGTTAGTGGATGAGAGCCGGATCAGACTGGCTACAAAGAGAGGGAGAGAGAAAAGAAAGAAGAAAAAAACAATACAAAAAGAATGAAAGCCAATTTGAGTGAGAAAGATGGAGAGTGGCGCTGTGGCCATCTGGAATAACTATATGATAAAAATATAAAGAGTAGTATTGATCAACAACCACTGCATACATAAAGAATACCTGTGTTACAATCCACCACTAACTGGCAGCTAGCAAGATGTGGCTAATACTAAAATGTTCAAGCAGTCACTAATCATTAAAAAAAACATATTCTGCTAATGAATAAGTGTTCAAAAAAATCGATGCATAAAGACCCTCGATTGATTGAAGTCAGAATTTAGCTAACTACTATCAAGCCTAAACTCTTGCTAACGAAATACTGATACAAACCCTAAAAAGTTGCTACTGTGGACAAAAACTTGATTTAATATTAAACCTACAACAAGTAAATCATTGCTATAAATATTTTGAAACCAACATCACTAAATTGAAAAATGAAAATAAATTGAATACTAAACTTAAAACTTTGTTCACTGCTTTGAAGAATAAAAATGTGAATCATTACTTAGCTAATTTGTTTAGTTGGTATCTATGAGGTAATTGGTTACTTTAAAAATATATCCTCAGAAACATCTCAGCCAGCAATGGCGTCTGACTGACCCAAAATGCCTGTAGTAAAGTTTCCATCCAAATTTAGAGAAAATTTTAAACAAATTTCCAGACAATCTGCAAAACATGATGCAAATTAATGCGCATGTCCCTGTACTACTGTTATGCTAATATTAGGAGTAGAGAACATCCAGATAAACAGTTGGTGGAGCCACTTCTCCAGTTGGGTGCCATTAAACCATTGCAGAAGAAGAGGGCGCATCAAGATGACATAATTAAAAGACTGCTAGTTAAAACTTAAACGAACAAAGATGGAAATATGGCATTTATGTTTTACCTTATGAGTTTAATTGAGGAAGTTTAGAGTCTCCTCATCGCTCCACACAGATCTGATGTTCTCATCTGATCTTCAGTGGAGCGGTAGCTTCAGTGGACGATTAAGTCACATGCTTCATGTACGTCATGATTTATTCACAAAGTTTGCTTCCACTGCACTTTGTCGCATTTTGCTTTTATCGATACACCAAGTTTTCCACCACAGTCAAGCATAACATTTCTTTTGTGATATTTTGACCTTTCTTTTCAAAGTTCCACTGTTTCCACTTAGATTTTTGTTTTTATGAAAATGTGCATAAAAACAGTATAGAGAACAGTGTATACAACCGGACTTTTTCATAGCTTAACCCCTTTGAAGTTCTTCTCATATACTGACAAAAGCATTGCTGATAAAGTAGTGTTGTATATTACTTACTCCATGTATTGATATTGTTTTGATACTGTAAAAGAAAAAAGTCTCAGTGTTTGACAGATTAAAAAGGGAGAGATTTGTTGGGTCTGATCCACAGCAGAGAGTTTTGTAGTTTCCATCACCTGCTTGTCCCTGTTCAATTTTCTGATACAAAATAAAACAAAATTTCCAAACAGCTGTCATGAATGTTTTAAAATGCCACTGTTCACAGTGAATGGTCCTCAGAAGGGACTCATAGTATTTTGACATTTACTGTGAACATTATTGTTCAGAGATGGTACAGTGATGTACAGTTTTTCTCTTGTATCCTGTCCAACCACATCCTCCCTTCCCTCTGTCATTATATGTCCTTCATTCCTTCTTTCCTTCCTTCCATCCTTAAGACCAATCTCCCCCTCCAACATCCCCACATTTCCCCCCTCGCCATATGAAAACATCAATCCATACTCTGCTGTATAGACTACTGTACCCTCCCTCTCTCTGGGTGGACAGCTCTCATTCATCACACAGCGCTATATGCCAACAACACCGATCCATCTTTCAATTTCAAAACAGAGAGAGGAGAAGGGGGAGATGGAGAGTGGAAGGAGGGAGAAAAACAACAGACTGAATGAGAGCTGGAAAAAGAACAGAGTGAAAGGAAGAGAAGGACAAAACGGAGGAAGGGGCAGGAATTAAAGCAGCAACACATGAGAAAGAAACACGAGAAAGCATAAAAAATGTCCTCCATCACACACATCTGTAATTGTCTGCTTGAGCTTTTCATTAAGTAATAACATGTTTTAAAGGGATGCAGCCATTGTGACTCTATGCGTCCTACTAACTTTGCACTCACCACCTGCGCTGTAGAGTTTTGGAGGAATGAGGATGCAAAATTACATATAATGCGGCAAGCTGAACGAGACTCCTACAGCTTTCCAAATAAACACATTCTTAGATGAATCATTTAAAAAACTTGTCTCTGAGTCTGACTGAAAGTAAACACAGAAAGTAGCTGCCTGGAAAGGTCATTACGGCTAACTGCATAGGGATCTGCATCCGGCCAACTTGCCAGCAGACCTAACTCTCTGCAGCAAAAGTTTACGTCCTCAGTCAGCTGTGAAGAGCAGTGACGGTCGGGATGGTCCTGTTGCCTTTCTGCCTCTGCACCCATTCTTCACTTCTCCTCTTCCATTTTATTTTTGCTCCTTGTATGTGTACTCTGGTTTGAATAAATACGGTCGACCATCAAAGAGAAATGCACCATCGACCTCATAATGATCCTCAGGATGACTAAAATGTTTGAGAAGACAGTATAACCGCAGTGAAAGTCAGCCTCACACATGTAAACAATCCAGCATGCGTGGATGAATATGGCAGGGGGACGTTCAGCTGGCAAATTGACCAGGATCTATCTTAGATTTTTTAAATATATATTTTACTGCCATGGGTATTTTGGCATGATAACTTATACAATAAGTAGTGACTAGGAAAATTGTCACAGTCAGGGTCTTTATGCAGGTCACTGTCCAGGTGTCCAGGAGAAACCTTGAGACTGTCACATCCTCTTGACCGCCACACATTTTAGTCCTGGACTGTTTTGCTCAAGCAAGACTCTTTTCGGCATCTAATGTCACATCAAACCCATCCTTGTTTATTTCTGTCACTGTATGGCTCTGCGATGACACAACATGGACAGCTGTAATATTTTCTCTTTATTTCATATCCCCTAAAGCCTGGATTATACTCCGAAGAGGACGCGTACACGGACAGGTGCAGACCCCATGGACGCGTAGTTCTGTTTATACTACTTTCTGTGTATAAACAGAACTTGGGAGTCCGCTTAGAGAACGCGTTCCACACATGCACAGTAGGGACAGACTCTGACTCCAAATGACGTCACCAGCGCAAGATGGCAGCGCCAGTATCTGGGATATTTTGGCTTCATTTTTGTACAGTTGGGAGAAGTGGATACACGTCATCCATCTTTATATACAGTATAGTCTATGGTTGAAACAAGCACTTTACAACAAGTTTCTGCAGTTCAGAGAGATTGCTGAATTTGACTGTTGTATGTACAAGCCACAGTAAATAGCAGGCGGCTTAGGGTAAGAATACAAAAATGTTCTTGCATGACACCCATTGTTTTTAGGTGTATTGGTACAGTGTTGGATCTTAGTCTTGTTAACTTACTTTTTAATGTCTGATTTAAATAAGAATTTTTCAAAAAGTAAAATTTTTATCATGGCAAAGTTCTAGTATGACTGCTTAATGTTAAGAGAATATTAAACGCTAATGACTTTGAGAAGTTTGGTTTATTCAGTTGAGTAAAATGGTATCACAATGTCCAAATGACAGCCAGCCTGAGGGGTCAGTAAAAGGTTTTAAAAGGGTGGAGCTCTACTCAAGGGGATCAATTAAATCTTTGAGTTGTTTTCATCTGATGACATGGGCTTGGGGTTTTCTGTGTGTGTGTGTGTCCGGTGAGTCCACACAGGTGAGCTGACCTTAGCGGTGTACAGGTCCAGCTAAGCAGCATCACGCTCCACAGCCTATCAGTGAGAGTACAGGCTCTGTCGCTGGGCGGATGCCCCCAGAGGCAGCCAATCAGAGCTCAGGAGCACCGGGATGGAAGAGCAGCTCTGCTTAGTGCAGGTTTGATGCCCACCAAGGTCCAATGCTGCAGGCACAGCATGACAGGCTGGGTTCAGTGAGTGTGTGTGTATGTGAGTGTGAGTGGAAGTCAGTGTCAAGCTCCTTAAGGTGTCAAGCTTGGTGGGTGAAAATCAATCCCATCTCTCTCCTCACCTCTAATCCAACACTGAAGTTTCTACTTTGTATGTTGTGTAGTTCTGAGTTTGGAAAAAAAAAATTGATTTGTGACCAAAACAGGAACCACTGAACATTTCAGTATCTGTCTGAAGGTGAGAGGTTGTCAATTGTGATTGGTTGAGCAGATGTGACATCACATCATAACAAGGATGACAGTGAGCACCATTTTACAACTGCATCTGTGCAGACGCGGACAACCAAGAGTCTACAGCCTTGTTAGCAGCTCTGTGAGGCTGTACTTAGGCACAGCGGTGCTTTGCGCTAAATGCAAACATCAGCATGCTAAGATGCTCGCAATGACAATGTTAACATGTCATTATTTTTGCAGGTATTTGACAAACCAAAAGACTTGAACCAGGCCAATGACTTTAATATTTGGCCTTGAAAATAAAATTTGGCTTTGAAAACAAAACCTTGGCAGTGAAACATCTGTATTGGAAAAAGTTATATTGGCACTGAAAAAAGTTTAACTGAAAAAAAGTTTCACTGAAAAATAAAACACATTACATTTTTTTTCATATTAAATTGATATTTTTTGCATTCTGATGTGTTTTTCAATGACAATGTATTTTTTCTCCATTACACTCTTTTGTCAGTGACAGTTTTTTATTTTTTACACTGTGAGGGCTTTTTTTTTTACGCTGTCAGTTTTTTTTCCCCAATGTCAGTGGTTTTCAGTTTCTTTCAGACTTTCTGTCACCGTTTTGGCGTGGAGAGGAGGGGTTTGAGGGGAGGGGCAAGGTGAGCGTGATTTACATATAATCTGCATACTAAGGAGAGAACATCACTCTTCACTCTTGCTGAACCAGCCGTCCTCTCATCCGCTCCGAATCCTCTGGCATCACCGCAAACCTACGGCGATAGCCTCCACGAGTTCACCGGGAAGTCTTCTTCTCTCTGCCGTTGTTTTCTCACATAGAACCAGGCTGGGGGAAAGTTAACTTTTACTGGCATTATGCTAGTCTGGCAAAAGGAACGAGCGCTAACCTTTGCTAATAGCCTACATGACAGCTAGCCAACGTTAAGTTCTATGTGAGTAAACAATGGCAGAGACAAACAGACTTAGCTGTGGTTTGGGAGTTCCAGGTGAACTCATTTTGCGGTACTAATTTGAGGTACTTGTACTATACTTCTGTCTTTTCTTTTTTATGCCACTTTCTACTTTTATTCCAATACCATTCCGAGGGAAATACTGTACTTTTTACTTGACTCGAATTATTTGAGCTGTAGTTACTAGTTGGTTTACAAATTAACATTTTTGCACAGAACATTTATGGAGAGCTTATAAAATATGTTTTGTTATGAATTAAACTACTCAAAAGTATATACAAGTACAGCTGAAACAATCTTCTTAAATCAATAAAGAAAATTCATTAGTGACTAATTTGATAATTGTTTAATAACTGATAATTATCATTTTTAATGCAAAGATGCCAAACATTTCATGGTTCCAGCTTCTCAAATGTGAGGATTTGCTGCTTTTCTTTTTAATTATTTAAACTGAAGTTTGGACTGTTGGTTGGACCAAACAGGCATTGTGAAGGTGTCACTTTGGGCTCTGGGTAACTGTGATGGGCATTTTTCTTTAATCCCAAGCCAGTTCCAGTTGCTAGCTAAACCTGTCCTAAACTGCCGAAAAGTTAGTCAGATTCTAAGTGACACAGACACAGCAGTAACAGTGCAGGAACACACATTAAATGAGAATGTTGCACTTGTGCATGCTGGGAGACTTCCCTACATGCCTACCTCAGGACGTTCCAATATAAACTCATGTTTGTTACTCACTTTGTTAGCATTTATCTTTATGAGTCTATATAGATAGAATTGTCATTGTGAATAAAGCTGCTAGGTTACAATTATCTAAGAAGGAACATATTTGACATCAAAACATTTGACCTCTTACCAATACATCACTGTCTTCAACATACTAATATTAGGTTGACACTAATAAGACTTTATCCTCCACCGCAAAATTCATATATACATTTGTGGATATCCAGAATGTCAATATGGCAATATGTGTGTTATCTCTGTACTTACAGGTGTGTCTGGCCAGTGAGTAGTTGGATGACCCTCCGCTTGTCAGTCCGAAGCCCTCGGGCGCCTGTCCGCCAGCTCGAGCCCGTGCTAAGCCCTTTGGTGGTTCAATCTCAGCGCCAAACTCAGCCCCGATGACCCCCAGCAGTACGATGGCAGTGGCCTGTTTACGGCGCTCCTCGTATGAGTTGGAGATCTTCTTGGCGTTTGGTGGAAGGTTGGACAGGCAGCCTGGTAGAGAGACAGAGAGAGAAATGAACAGAAGTGTCTGGTCTTAAGACTAAGTTATTTCGTTATCTAGTTCTATACTTAAGTCACATGATGACAGCTCCATGTCAAAAGAGCAAACTCCATTCACAGGTGAAGACCCTGAGAGGCAATGAAAGATCTGGAAAAAGATAGTAGCTGGACCTTGAGTGTCATTTTGTCACACTACTGTTCCCAGTGTAAAAATGAACTTTCAGGCTTAATGATTAAACAATGTCGTGCATTTCATAGTTGGAATAATTTGTTTTAGATTACAGAAAAATTTAATTAAATAATTTTAGTTTGACCAAATAATCTTAACTCAAGATCAAACTACTAAATATAAGAAAGAATTTTCACGCTCAGCATCTTACATTTTAAGACCCCTTTAAGCTTCTTCAGTACCCACAGATCCCAAACAGCGCGATAGTGGGACCTAAGTCATAAATTTGCCGTTAGGCCCCTGCTGATGCACCCCCACAAATTTATTTAGAAATATGCACTATGTGAGAACAATATACACTAAAATAATAAAGTCTTCAAAATTACATTTTGACACAGGGCCTCTCTACAAATGACATGCAGTGAACCAGGGGCTTTTGGGGTAGTTGCCCACTTTTCCAGCATTAACCACCTTGACCCAAACACATCCAACCCCAACAATACAGTGGAGCATAATACAGAATAGTATACTACAGTACAATACAGTACAAGACAGCTTTTAGCAGGGATTCTGAATCTTTTCTGGCTTTTATTTCCTATTACACCCTTATTAAATGATTGCATGAATTTGAGAATTATACTTTTGTATTTTATTTCAATCAGCATGTAGGGAGGTCTAAATATACTAAGACATTTCAAACCTATTAATATATTTGTGTTAAATAACAACAGATCAAACAAATGATCATTTCCCAGAACCGCCTTTGCAGTTGAAGGGACTCGAAGCCAAAAGCTGTCATTTTCTTTCGTTTTCATTTCTTTCTTTTCATGGTGAAAGGTGGTTAAAAAAACAGCAGGCCTGTGGGTCTCCACTGAGCCGATAACAACTGAGCAGGCACACTTCTATTGTCCTGGTATTAACCATTACTTACACACACACGCGCGCGCGCGCAGGCACACGTCTTATTGTCCCGCTGAAAGCCTTTAGTCACAGTGCAAACACACACACATACAGACGGTCATGTTCACAGACCTCTGGAAGGATTTTGGACACATGCAACTGGAAACCCTTTTGTTGTGTGTGTGTGTGTGTGTGTGTGTGTGTGTGTGTGTGTGTGTGTGTGTGTGTGTGTGTGTGTGTGTGGGCGTGTCCATCTATTGTGTTCACCAAGACGACCCCAAAATAACCTCTTTTGTGTGTGTGCATGTCACAGGGTCTACACAGTGGGGAACTGCTGCAGCCCTGAGAGGAATATAAGACTGTGTGTGTGACCAATAAGAGTGAGTGTGTGTGTGTGTGTGTGTGTGTGTGTGTGTGTGTGTGTGTGTGTGTGTGTGTGTGTGTGTGTGTGTGTGTGTGTG
>LKNJ01003884.1:37832-56897 GCA_002120245.1 Maccullochella peelii
TGTGTGTGTGTGTGTGTGTGTGTGCGTGTGTGTGTGTGTGTGTGTGTGTGCGTACATCCCTTTCCATCGCCTCCACCCTCTGATTTCTATTTCTTATTTTCTCTCTCTGGATGAGCGAGCAAAGCATTATTATGGATTTGTATTGCAGGGGAACAAGTACTTACTCACCACACACACACACACACACACACACACCACACCCCAGTGAGCACACTGGGTGTGATGAATAGAGAGAGAGAGAGAGACTGCTGTGTCTACTGTTAATCTTCATGGAGTTTCACAGGTCACATGATCCTCAATGAGCTAAGTGATTATTGAAAACTAAAGAATGACGACTCGGGATAAAAGGAGACCATGGTAACGGCTTGAGGAAAGTTACAGAACTGATGTTAATGACTCAGCTGGTGAGTTGTTGAACACTCCAGGTGATACAGAAAAATCCCATTAAACCTCGGCTTCATTTCAGCAGGATTTTCACACACTGCCTCACCTGAAATAAAGAGCACCTCCTCTCACCATCCATGTGTTTGTGTTAATTTATAGATAGTTGTTAGCTTGCTAGCTGTTACTGTTACTTGTTAATTGTTGTGACTAAACTGCTGCACAAGTTACCAAACAGCTTGACTAGCGCATGACTAGCACTGGAGAAGGTCCGACCTTGATCGGCATGAAACCCCCGGAAACCAAGATGGATTAAAATCAGATTTGTTATCTGGCCAATGGAGACACATATAATGTATGGGGCTAAGTGTAAACAAAAGTGTATTCCATCGCATCTAGATCTGATTGTTGAGACACTTGTGTAGTGTATTGTAAATGGGGCCTTAGTAAAAACAGGTTGCATCATACAAATTAGTTACAACATAGAGTTAACACCTTTACACCACGTGTATGTTATTCCTTATGAACTGATATGACTGATGTCATGGCAGAATGGTTAGAAAGAGGGGAGAGAACAACGACGGAGCAAAAGTTTCTTTGATACTTAGGCTACTCAGGGAGTGCAGAAAACTATATACAGTGGGGCAAAAAAGTATTTAGTCAGCCACCAATTGTGCAAGTTCTCCCACTTAAAAGATGAGAGAGGTCTCCAATTTTCATCATAGGTATACCTCAACTATGAGAGACAAAATGAGAAAGAAAAATCCAGAAAATCACATTGTAGGATTTTTAAAGAATTTATTTGCAAATTATGGTGGAAAATAAGTATTTGGTCAATAACAAAAGTTCATCTCAGTACTTTGTTATATACCCTTTGTTGGCAATGACAGAGGTCAAACGTTTNTGGCGCTATATAAATAAAACTGAACTGAATTGAATAGAATACAATAAAAATACAGCTCGTATAAGATATGTAAACCTAAGCATTATACAGCTATCATAGATACACATATATATAAACCTACATATAAAATGTATACATACAAAT
The DNA here is from genome assembly GCA_002120245.1 of Maccullochella peelii. NCBI lineage: Eukaryota > Metazoa > Chordata > Actinopteri > Centrarchiformes > Percichthyidae > Maccullochella > Maccullochella peelii. Next base: position 39,262 of record LKNJ01003884.1, read on the forward strand.
ATTACTAAGCTAAAATAATAATATCCATCCTCAAACACAATATATTTCAACAGTTAATACAAACACCATTAAAATGCTAGCTGCTAAACAGTCTACACAAACTCTGTTATGCTAGATTACACAGCACAAAATGCTAGCTGCTACACAACGAATGAACATCTGACATGCTGTCACACTGTGTCTGCTGTCATTTACCCTCAGCTGCCACATGAGGTGACTACTTCAACAGCTAAGATGTCAAATATACACCTGATGTAATCAGATGGTCTTCTCTGGTACAACTTGAAACAGTGTCATATTAAGGGGCCTACAGCTCATTTTTGCTCCTGAGGCCCTTTGCAGGTTTATTCAGTCCTGCTCATCACCATGTCATTGTGTGAAGGCCTAATGTGTCCATACACGTCACAAGAGAGACAATTTATGGATAATTCCAAAATGCTTGTTAACTGAAGGCTTTCATTCCCCAAAATATCTTCAATTATCTTCAAGCAGGATGTTGTATTATCCAGTGTAACCTGGTGAAATGAGGCTGAGATAAATTATTCTTTTATGTTTGAAGTTTGATTGACTCATTATGGAGCCTTCATGTCCCCAACTATCTGGGTGAGATCTTGCGTGGAGCCCCAGATCGAGGGAGATTATCAGTGGTCTTGTATGTCTTCCATTTTCTAATAATTGCTCCCACAGTTGATTTCTTCACACCAAGCTGCTTACCTATTGCAGATTCAGTCTTCCCAGCCTGGTGCAGGTCTACAATTTTGTTTCTGGTGTCCTTTGACAGCTCTTTGGTCTTGGCCATAGTGGAGTTTGGAGTCTGACTGTTTGAGGTTGTGGACAGGTGTCTTTTATACTAATAACGAGTTCAAACAGGTGCCATTAATACAGGTAACGAGTGGAGGACAGAGGAGCCTCTTAAAGAAGAAGTTACAGGTCTGTGAGAGCCAGAAATCTTGCTTGTTTGTAGGTGACCAAATACTTATTTTACCGAGGAATTTACCAATTAATTCATTAAAAATCCTACAATGTGATTTCCTGGATTCTTTCCCCCCATTCTGTCTCTCATAGTTGAAGTGTACCTATGATGAAAATTACAGGCCTCCCTCATCTTTTTAAGTGGGAGAACTTGCACAATTGGTGGCTGACTAAATACTTTTTTGCCCCACTGTATNGCATTACAGAGACTCTCGTATGAACCACAGAGTAAACGCTGCCTGTTGAGCGTACGGACCTGATGACAGGCAGCAGCGGACCGAAGGTTTCCTCCTGCGTGCAGAGCATCTCCGTGGTCTTCCATTTTCTAATAATTGCTCCCACAGTTGATTTCTTCACACCAAGCTGCTTACCTATTGCAGATTCAGTCTTCCCAGCCTGGTGCAGGTCTACAATTTTGTTTCTGGTGTCCTTTGACAGCTCTTTGGTCTTGGCCATAGTGGAGTTTGGAGTCTGACTGTTTGAGGTTGTGGACAGGTGTCTTTTATACTAATAACGAGTTCAAACAGGTGCCATTAACACAGGTAACGAGTGGAGGATAGAGGAGCCTCTTAAAGAAGAAGTTACAGGTCTGTGAGAACCAGAAATCTTGCTTGTTTGCAGGTGACCAAATACTTATTTTACCGAGGAATTTACCAATTAATTCATAAAAAATCCTACAATGTGATTTCCTGGATTCTTTCCCCCCATTCTGTCTCTCATAGTTGAAGTGTACCTATGATGAAAATTACAGGCCTCCCTCATCTTTTTAAGTGGGAGAACTTGCACAATTGGTGGCTGACTAAATACTTTTTTGCCCCACTGTATATACACACACACACACACACACACAGTCATGTGAAAAAATAGGACATACCATGAAATATTTAGTTTATCAGTCTCTGATATCGACTGGGAGAAAGTTTTTTCCCACTCCTCCATGCAGAATTTGAAAACTTTGAGCCATGTGATGTTTTAGGGATTTCTTGCATACACAACCCGTTTCAAATCACCTCACAGCATCTCAATAGGATTAAGATCCGGGCTTTGACTTGGCCATTCCAGAACTCTGCATTTCTTTCTTTTGAGCCAATACTTGGTGGATTTACTGGAATGTTTTGGGTCATTGTCATGTTGCATGGTCCACATCAGCTTCAATTTTTGGACAGATGGTCTCACATTTTCCAAGCCCCCTCTGATACTATAAAGAATTCATAGTGGATTCTATGATGTTTTGCTGGCCAGGCCCTGCAACAGCAAAGCAGCACCAAAGCATGACATTTCCACCCCCATGCTTCTCAGTTGGTATGAGGTTCTTGTGCTGAAAAACTGTCTTTGGTTTGCGCCAAACATGTCTTATGTGTTACTATGCCCAAATAATTCAACTTTGGATTGATCTGTCCATTGCTCCAGAAGTCCGGGTCTTTGTCTAGGTGTTCTCTGGCAAACTTTAGTCTTGCCCTTGTCTTTGCACACCTCCCATGAAAATCAAACTTGTGCAGTCTCTTTCTGATGGTAGATGCATGTACTTGTACTTTGACGTCAACTGTGACAAGAGCTACCTGTAGGTCCCATGATGACATTTTAGGATTGTTGGAGACTTCTTTAAGCATCTTACAGTCTGCTTTTGGCCTGATTTGGCCATGTTGGCAGTTGTTTTAAATGTTCGCAGATTCCACAGGCCAGGCTCAGCTTCCTCATCAGGTCAACCTATGACACGCTTCCCTGTCCTCGGAACCTTCACCAGTGGTTCGGAAACGAGGAATGCTGCTCGCTGTGCAACGCTCCCAACAGCACATCTTGTCAGGATGCAAGACGGCACTGTCACAGGGGCGCTACAGATGGCGCCATGATCAGGTCCTCAGAAAGCTGGCCGAGGTGCTGTAGGGGCGCAGGCAGGAAAGCAGGGGAAGCCCACCACCGGTGGAAGACCACATCCACTTTGTCAGGGAGAGCGGAAGAAGAAGAAGCACCAGGCCAAGAGTAACACCAAGGCTCCTTTCCTCCAATCAGGAGTGGAATATGAGAGTCGATCTCGGCAGGCAGCTCCAGTTTCCCAGCGAAGTTACCACCACGTCTCTCCGTCCAGACATAGTGGTGTGGTCCGCCAAGGCAAAAGCTGTACTCCTCATCGAGCTGACAGTACCATCCAAGGAGGGGATAGAGGCCACCTTTGAACATAAGAAGGTCAAGTACCCCGAACTGGCGGCTGAGTGCAGGGAGGCCGGCTGGAAGACCACCATCTACCCAGTGGAGGTTGGATGCAGAGGCTTCTTGGGCCGGCAACCACACATCTGCTGAGGGACGCAGGAGTGACGGGAAGAAAACTCAAGAAGGCAATAAAGGAACTGGCAGAGGAAGCGGAGAAGGGCAGCTTCTGGCTGTGGCTGAGGAGAAAGGCCAAGCGTTGGGAAAAGAACCTCTAACCCAGATACCAGCTGCAGGGGGTGACAGGGAGACGTCCCTGTCACGGTTCTGCCACAAGGAGACGTTCCAGGATTAAAGGAGCGAAACATTTGAGGAGGATTGGTGGTTCCTGGCTGACGACACTGCAGCTGACCCATGGGCACCGGAGGAGGTGTGACAGGCAGTGATGCCCAGCAGGTTATAACAGCTACCAGTACATCTTTCTTTTTTTTCCCCACCACTTGTAAATTATTTTCCAGAGAGTGGAACGGCTGAGTTCTAATTGTTTGGTTCAGTTAAAACGAACCCTGGTGTCTTTGCCTGGTTAGTGCGATTTGTTTGAGCAGGTGTGAACATAGTAATCGCACTTGGGTATAGACCAAAACAACCGTACCGAGACCCTTTAGAAGGATCGTTTGTGGTGGGAACCTGATTCGACCTCGATCTGACTCAACTACACCGTATATTCCGCAAGTTTGAGCTAAACAGCTCCTGTAGCCAGGTGTGCTTTGCATTCTGGGATTTTTTTCAGTTTTGTTTAGTTATATTACCGCCATCTCTCAATATTGTTAAAATGACAATCAAATGTCCATGTTTAAATATGTTGAAAAAGATAAAAGGTTTTCATGTGGTGTCCTAACTGTATATATACACATAAAGTATATATACATATACACATATACAGTATATACACATACATATATACTTATACATACAGTATACATATAGTGTCGTGAAAAAGTATTTGATACGTGGGTTCAATTAGACTAGACACAATCAGGCTCGATTACTGCCAGCCCTGATGAATCTAATCATTACTTAAATAGAATCTTTCCAACATTGTAAAGCTGGCTAAAAGGCCTCAACAAGCAGTACCGTATGCCATGATAAAAAGAAATTCCAGAAGAGATGAGAAAGAAAGTTACTGAAATATATCATCTATACATATATACACATATACACACATACATATATACATTCTGTTCTAATATTTTGTCCACTGTGCTTGTTTCTCAGTCCAGTTTTCAGATCTCAGGAGTCCCCTCCCCCCCATATTTCCATACTATATCCTGGTGCTTTTTATAATGAGATTGCTAAAGGCCAGCTGTCATTTGGAAGAAGGCCCAGCGGCCGGCTCTGATAAATGGATTATAGATGGCATCCATCCCCGGGCCAGACTGGGCCAGTAGATAACAGAATTAGAGATGGACTCATAACCAGAATCACTAAAAAGTTGAGATTTACAGAGAGAAAGAGAAAGTACAGAGAGGGGGAGAGAGACTGATTCAGACAGACGGAAGTGGCATCTGCAGATTTCAGAAACAAAATCAAGACGTTTAAGATAAGGATGGGAAAAACAATTCAAGTGTGCACCGCTGGTAGTCCACTCTAAACTGTTAAAATCATTCCTTAGCGTACTTAAAGAGGAGAGTGGAGAACGAGTGTATAATGTGTGGTGTGAATGTGCTTATGCACTGTTGTGTTCAATACCCGCAGTCAAACAGTAACAGGATGGTTCCGTCACACCTCCTGACACCTGATTGGATGGGCACCCCTTGCTGCGTTATGTATACAAGAAGTGGTCATCATGGTAACAGTGACTGACTGGTCCGGCATTAGGCTGTCAAGCTCAATTGATGTTCTGGATGTTTTCTAGACCAAAATCCTGCACTGAGCTTATGAGATTTGGTCTTTGCGTGATCGACAGGAAACTGATAAAGCACCACAAACGTTTTATTTACACCTCACTTAAAAACATGACTTTATTTAAAACAAATCTGATACTACAATTTACAAATTAGCTGGCTAAAAAGCTTGAGACCATATCATCAGCATAATATCTCCAAATCCAGTGTCAAATTCAGACTGTTGAGCCAAATATTACTGTTATAGTAACTCTAGGCAATGGTGTAAACGTCCCTTGCTTAGAGGGCATTCACCTAGGCCTTAAATTGTACTTATTGCCTTTAATTATTACCATGCACTCACAGAAATAAGATTCATGAGCAGGAGCAAATGCTTATTGAAATTTCTTTCCCTGAGTTCGTCTATCAGCCTACATATGTACAGACTGCCTTAACCTTCTCATTGGTGGAGGTTTTCTGGGACAACTTTTTTTAAAGTTATTTGTTAGTTTAGTTTTTAGTTTTCCATTTCTTTTTTTTGTTAAAGAACCCGACTTCATTGTGTCCCCCACTTCTTCGACCAAATTTGGTCACCTGAGTCTTATTCTCATAACTGTGGCCATTCTGATTATGGGTCATGCAAATGAGTACAACCCCTACAGTGCAATCAAAGTCTTTCAGGACATTTTTGTATTATCTATGTTTACCTCTATTGAAATAGTCAAAATAATCTGGACACAATTATGAGAATAAGACCCAGGTTGAAAAATATCAGAATTTTCCTTTACAAACTAAATAAAGTAGCAAAGACGACAAAACCTGTCTGCTGAACATAGCTGGCCACAGGTGATATAAACTAAAAGCGAGCAGAGAGGCGTAAAGTTTTAGTGGTTTCTAGTTTTACTGATGTGTTTAAAATATTTCCAAAGTTTCCAAGGGTAACAAATAAGCTAACATGACGCACGGATAATAACGACTCATTTGACTCAGTGGTACAGCCACAAGAAATAATCTAAGACATTTTAAAGTCTTGCAGATGCCCTGAACTTTCATCATTTGTGAGATGAGAGGTTTCCTGCGGACAGTCGTCAGGTAGCATCACTTCCTGTCTGTGTACCTGCTGCCTCTCGACCTGTGTGGACGGACTGATTGATTTTTGAAGCCTATCGATCTGCTTCCTTTACGTCCAGCAGATCTATTATAATCACATTGTATCTAAATCCTATTTGTTGGCCAACCTGCTCCCAAACATAACCCAATAAACTAAATAGGGGGACGGACGAGCTCTCAGCTCAGCTAAATCTTTATAAAAACCATGGATGAATCGGGATGAAAAGGCTTTCTGGCTGAAATGACATTATCCATAAAGGAAGGAATCTATTAAAAGAGGGCAGGATGGTGTAATGCAACAACCTGTGGAGTTCATGCAATCACTGTAAAAATATGGACGTGTCAAAGTAGAAAAAACTGAAATAATGTTACTGAGCAAAAATATATATACACAGTGTGTGTGCATATACACACACACACACACACACAGATCCAAATCTTCATTAATGCAATGTTTTTTAATGCAAAGAGGAGAAAAGACAGACGAGAGAGAAAAATTGAAGGCAGGTGCAAATTAAGGAGTAAAGAAGGAAACAATGAGAGAAAAGGTGAAAAGGGAAGAACGGACAAACGATAGGAAGGGAGAGAGAAAAGGCTAGACAGCAGGATGAAAGGAAAATGAAACTAAGAAGAGTAAAGAAGAGGGAAAGGTAAAATAGAGGGATGGTTGAAAAAAGAAGAGAAGGAGATTAAGATGAAGCAAAAGAGAGGGTGGAAAAAAGGCCTAAAAGGAGTATGAGGTGAAGGAGAAAAAAGCGAAACAAAAAAAAGAAAAAAGAAAAAAGAGAAAGAAAGAAGAGAAAGAAGAGCAGAGCTGATTTCTTTGTTTGAAGAACACTAATCAATATAGCAGGGTGCGCACACACACACACACACACACACACACACACACACACACACACACACACACACACACACACACACACACACGATTGGGGTCAGCTCGCTACCAATTAACTTCAAGTTCAAAACAACCTGCTGTCATCCAGATTATGAAAGCTTTTCATTTATCCTCAGAATTTAATTTTGTGACAATTTAAATAAATAAAAGAGTGTTTTGTCTTTCATAGAAATACAGAAATGTTTTTACATTTTTTTTATAGTTTATCCGCATTGTGACTGAATTTAAACTTTATTGATAATGAAGTCACCGCTCTGTCCACTGATGGATATACAAGTTCTCATCTAAATCACACCTTATGTCCTCTCTCCTAATACACCTGGGTCTTCAGCTAAAATGCCAATCAGCTGTGGTTGTTTATTTTTGTCTTTCCTTTCTTTCTAATTTCATTTTGTATTGTTAGATTTCAATAGAACAGTTTTTAAAATAGGAATGTAATGTAAACGTGCATGAAGTGGGCTATAAATTCACACAGTTTTGCTGATGGTTAAGTTTGAGTGAGAAAACAATTTATGAATTGTGAAAGCTGTGGTCACCGAATGTATTTGTGTCAAAGCAATGAAAAGTTATGCCTGTTTAGTCCACATTGGCTGCTCCTGTGTTGACTGCGTGAAGAGTTTTTTGAAAAAGTACTGAGACGTGTGAAACAAATTGGTTACACAGTGTCTCCATCATTTAGTTTATTATTATCATGATGCTGCAATTAGCACTGGATAATGTGGCTGAAATTTGTATTACAACACTTATGATATATAACAGGATTTGGCAAATATATGAAAATTCATACACAAAATATTCTCATTTGAATTCTAATTGTGATGACAATACAATTCCACTGAAATCTAATAAGCAATAGTTATCAATTACTGTGAATATCAATTATAATTGTATTATATAATACAATGAATTACCGCCCAGCCCTAACTGAAATATGGGCATATATAATACATGTACATAAAGAGAGAAAGAGCTACAAAAAAGTGTATATACTTATGTTCCATTATGATAAACACAGTATCTCTTGTTTTTAGTAACCCTGCTGAGGAAATCAAACCAACAACCTTCCCAACCCTCCCCTCTCAAGCTGCAGTCCCACCATCTTCCCATGATGCACCTCGACTCTGCCCTCCATTGTTAATCAATGAGAGACCGGTAAAACCTGATCACCAGGGACTAGAGTAGGGGATCAATACCAGCAGGAAACTGATGTGAGAATGAAGGAGGAAGGAAGTAAAAGTGAACGGCAGACAGTAAAATGCTGTGAGAGAATAGATTTAGTCAAAAAGGTGTATTAAAAAAAAACAACAAAAACAAAAAGGGAATATACAATAATTCAACAAAAAGCAGACAAACAGAAATTTTACTCTGAAGGCAGCCTCAAGCCTAAGGCAAGCCTTTACATTTCTCTGGATCAAGAAAAAGTTCCATAAAACAAAGGAGTGCTGGTGCTGTAGGAGGGGGGTGGGGGGTCGGGGGTAAACAATGTCCTTACAGCGAATGTCAGGAGACAGAAAATCTGGGGAAATAATTGAAAAACACAATTAAGTTGATAGAGAAAAAAGATTTGAGTCCTGAAATGGTGGCTGCCCTTCCAACCGGCCAGAGTCCATCTGAAGGTTAAGTGTATTTTACTGTCTTAAGACACAGACAGAAGAGCTATCTGCGCTCACTGGAAACACAACGCCTCAATTAGATGGTATGGAAGGGGGGTGGGGGATTGGGGGGGTCCGCATGAGATACCACAAACAAACTGGATAGTTTGTAAGAGAAGGAGACCAGACAAAACCAAACTGCTGTTTTTACTAGTGCTTTAAAAGGGGGGGTGGGCAGTATTTTTCGGGCGTCATTGGGCAAAAATGCCATAATAACCGTTCAGCATATTGTAATTCAAGTGGTCTGAGAGAAAACCTCTACTTCTGCCCCTCCTCTTGGCTGTTTTCATACTTCAGAAAATCTATCCCGTGACGGGAGACTTTGGCCAATCAGAGGTCATTCCAGAGAGAGGGCGCGTTCCTATTTGCAAATGCAGATGCTCGTGTATGAACACATTCCAGCTCCACACGAAGCATCTGGTTCATTATGTTCGATGCGCTCATATTGACGCGTGGCAAAGAGGCATGATGACAGACAGTGGGGAATAACTGTTGATGGGGGACGGTGGCGTGTGTGTGGTGTACTAGCCTCTCATCCTGCTGTATGTCGCAGCTGCCTCTGAAGCCTGGAGCGCTCTGCTCTGAAGGGGTGTCTTTGAGAAGACAGTTGTGGGTTTGGTGGGAGGGGCTTAGCGGAGTGATTCGAGGCAGCAGAGAGCGAGGCGGAAGGTTTTGCATAGATTGCACAGGTTTTTCCTACCCCAACTATGCCCTGTTCATTTTACATCTCTGCTGATCATCCATCAGTTTCTCACATTGTTTTCAGTCTTTGACAAAGTATATGTCTCGTTTCTGTTCAGCAAGTAACAAACTTTAAGCTTTTCTGTACACAAAACATCCAAGCTCTGCTCTCTCAACATCAAGCCACGAGTTGGGCATCTTCCATTCATATATACATTCTATACATTCATGTTCATCCAAACTGTCTGGCAGGTCACTACTGTGGGCACCTTCAACCGCACCTGCCACACTCCTCCACACTGGAGTAGCTTTCTGGCTCACCCGGCTCTGGGGTGCGTAGCGATTTGGCAGAACTTCCTGTATTATATTGCTATAATATACTGTAAACTAGCAGGAACTACTTTTGGCACTATGGTGAATGCCCTATAAATTACACTTCTTCTGATTACAATTTGACATCTTGACAATTACAGTACATGCAAGTAAACTTCACCTCAAAGATCAATACTAAACTAATAATAATACTTAATTATAACTACTAATAATTAAGTTAAAATAAAATGTAAGTTAAATTAATTTTGACTTACTTACTATCTCATAATTTTGAGTCATGAGTCAATCCCGACATTTCATCTATTTTTTTCCATGCCTTGTCTAATAGGCTTCAATACAGTAGTGACGCAGGACAGATGCAGTATAAACACATGTAGGAGGACTTTTCTACAGCGACATCTTCCCCCAATCACATTAACTTTGCTCCACTTCATAATTCCATACTACTGTATGAAGGCACAGACTGACAATAATGAAAGCCTGAGGTCTTATTTTTCTATCCTACGTTTCAATCAATTATGTGTTTGTTTTGCAGTTTAATTTACGATCCAACAGGTTTTTAATACAACCAATATTTTCGGCACTCTGCAGCTGTCAGATTCATGCTGTTAATAGAGTGGTCTGAAAAATGGCTCTGGATGTTAATTTCCCTAATGCAGAGACAGTGGACGGCCTCCATCACACCACTTCTTCATAAAGAAGGAATTATTTTTATTAAAGCCACCACAGCTTAGTCACACTCTCCTCTCGCTCACAGATGAATCAAAGCCATCTGACAGAATTAGATTTCAACTCCGCCAAATGAAAAGCATCACAACTTGGAGTGAGAGGGAAAAGAAAATGATCTTCAAATCACACAGACAGGGAGAAAAAGGAGGGGCGAGGCAGGTGTGGCAAACCAGGGGACACAGCCAGGCCAATCCAGCCCAGGAGGCGGGTCCCCAAGCTTAGGTTGGGGGAGGTGATGGGGGGGGGGGGGGTTCTACCCAGCCTCTGGGCATGTGGAATTGGTCACACCGGCAGGAGATCAGGTAATCAGGGGAGGCAGCTATTTACCAAGCTGCCAGACAAACATGAGGGAGAGTCTTTGGACAATGCAGCGAGTGGGGACACACCGTGGAAGTTTTTGCACCGAGAAACTGGTAAAAGGTGAAGCAGCCCAGGAAAAGCCCAACCTGACCTTCCCTACTGGTGGGGGGGACCGGAGGAGTCCACCCTAGGGTAAATAGAAAGACTGACCTCTCTCTGCTCTGCCCTACAGGACTGTGGGACCGCCCCACAGTAAGGAAAAGCCACAGAGACCAAAAGCCCGGAGGGGAAGAAACCTTAGTTGAAGTTTGACCCCCTCCGCTCTCCCCTGAATTCTTTATTAAAAGACCCTTTATGAGTCGCCTATTTTATTGTGAATCTTGCCTCTAAATCCCCTGGGTTGCCACACAGGTGAGAACTACGGAAGATGATATGGGACAATAACATACAATACAGAACAATTCAAATGTTTATATAGACATAAACAATGGCGTCTCCTAAAGAGGTTAGCGTAGATGCTGATATAGCATCAGTTATATCAGAACTGACATAACTTCTTCATTCAAAGAAGAGCAAAGAACGGCACTGAAGGCTTTTCTCAATGGAAAATATGTTTTCGCTCTTCTCCCGGCTTGGCTTCAGCTCTCCTACTATGTCATATAGTTGATTTATCTGATTGCTTGAAGTTCCCCCGAGACAGACAGATGGTTCATCCAATCACCTGCCAAGTATTTTTTGAAAGTGCCTGCCCATTTCTAAACAGTTTCCAAGGACAACTTCTCTGTCAGGTTTACATTTTTTTGCAGTGCGGATACTGTAGGTCTGGCAAGGCAAAATTTTTAGGATGGTAAAAGCATCACCATGTCCACAGGGGATTTACTACAATATCCAGTGGGACTTTTCAGAACTACTTACTTTTTTAAAATGAAAATCACAGTGGTGGTATCCCAAAATGTATGTCCAAATGTAAAATGTTCTACTTTGGACTTTCAAATAACATTGTGCTGTTCGTGCCTACTTCTTTGTCCTCTCCTTAGTTTAAAAAAAAAAAAAAAAAAAAAAATTAGGTTGTGTATCAGTTTGGTAGAGAGGAGAGGAACCATTTTTCATATAAAATGCCAGTTGAGTTATACTGTAACTTTAAAAGAGTTTCTCTGTTGATTGCTGACAAATGGAGGAGAAATAAGAAAAAAAACTTGACAGATTTATAGTTTGTATTGGATCGATTCAAGATGTCTGATAGTTAATCTGACCGGATTAGACAGAACAAGCAGATCTCTGAGGTGTAAAGACAAATTATCTGAGAACATCTTAACTCAAGACTTTCCTGAACTGAATCACTGCAGACAGTAAACAGAAGCAAGAAGGCAGAGAACAGAAAAACAGACACACTGATAGGGGTTAGCAGTTTGCTTTACATAAAAAAAACATATTTTTAGGTCCCTTACAATTTGCGGCAAGCAGTGCTCCGACAGTTTTGTATTTTCCTGAACTTGAAATTTGTTTTGCCTGTCGGTGTGGTATTTTGGTGCCCAACTCAGAGCGCACGGTGCACAGGTGGGAGGAGAGGCTCAAACAAGTGGGAGGTTCATTCAAATGAGGCGGCGCTCTCTCTTTTTCTCTTCTTAGCTTCCTCCATCGACATGCTCATCGGTCTCTTTGCCTCTGCCATGATGTCCATGAATACCGAGCTAGACCCAATGTGTGACGCAGTGCCGTAAAGCGTACTTCTCACGGGAGATCGTACCCGCTCAAACCACGTTACATAGTGCAGGAACAGGCGTTTATTCTTGAAATGGTGCTGCTGTTGTGTTGTGTCAATTACAATATGATGTCACTATTTATGACATGAGATACACTATAATGAAGACTGAAATAGCACTGGACTCGTGATTATATTAACAGCTTCACAAACATTTGTATTATTTCTATCATCATTGTACTAATTAATCAATTCAATTTAAAACACCATCAGCCTCTGGCTGCAGATTTGTGGTGCTGGGTGTTCCTGTCGTGCCGCTCTGCACCATCCAGACAACAACGTGATTTCCTGAAGTAGCATCTTTCCATTTCTTAAGCTCTTGTTGTCACGCTTCACTGTGATTGGCTCAGCTGTTTCAGAGCGATGAGACCAGTGACGTGATTGGCTGAGAGTGCATTTATTAATCACCACACCCTCCGATCTATATTCCACTACACCCAGACCTTTTTCACTTTGTGCTGCTGCACATACATGAACCAAAATAGCAGGTGTGCTTGGAGACGCCCACACAGTCCATGAGCCCAAGACCTACAGCTTTGCGCTGGTCCTGCGATTAAAACAGGGCCCTGGAAAAATCCAGTTTATAAACTCTAAACCTTTAAGATTTTAACTGTATTTAGCAGATTTTAGGAATGAAAAAAAAAAAAAAAAAACATTCACTGTAAGACTATTGACATCTGACTTGATACCTGAATGGGACGAAGGAAGTGAGGGTAGCTAGGTAGCCTGAAGAGACGGTAAAGAACACTCACACTGTATCTGAACTAGAATGACACACAAACCTTTACATTATGTGGGTCAGGGTTGATGAACCGATGTGTCTGCAGTCAGAATCCCCATATCCTCCCCTCTCTCTTGCTCTCTCCCTTTATCTCCATATATCGTTTCCATATAAGCCGATTAGAGTGTGTGTGTGTGTTTTCTGTTTAATGCAAAGTGGAGGATCTCTGAGGTGACAACAGCTTCATACTGATCAATGTGACCAGTATTAATAGCTGAAAATTCACTACCTCTGTCTGTCTGTCTGATTGTCTAGATGAATTGGGGGACGGGAAATTGCCTGTACATGTTGTGATGACCCTGAGTTGCACAAATAATATTCTAAATCATGCATTCACCTGTACCTTAATTTTCCATCACTGATATTGTACATCTTAACACCACCCAGCTCTCCTTGTGGTTCAGCGCCTGCCATTGCCGTAACACACAACCGCAACCTACCCAACTCTAAAACCTTTGCCATAGATCACCAAAGAGAAAATAGTTCTTCTTCCTCACTGTATTGAGATTTGAACTGAAGGAACTAAATTTATTTTCCATTTGTTTCTACACAAACTGAGATATGTACTCTTGCTCACATACACACACTCACATTTTCTTGGAATTTAAATCAGTTCTTGCCTACTCACAAACCAGGTGAGTTAAGCAACCAATAAGCTTGTTTTCTAACCAGTTAGCAAAAACGTAGTCTAGTCTACAGTCTGACGGCCAATCAGATTGCAGTTAAGTCAGTCAGTAATCAGAACAGATCAATCAGACATTTGGACAGTGACCCAGAAATCCATTGAGTTTACCAGTCACTTCCATCCATCTCCATGACTCTCCATCTACATCTGTGTTCAGACCATGAGCAGGATGTGAGTCTGTCTCTCTCACACACACACACACACACACACACACACACACACACACACACACACCAGTGCTTTATCTTTGTGACACATTCATAAACGCTGACACACATACACACAAACACAATCACTCTGCCCATCCCCCCTTCGTGTGCACATTATCACACTGTCCACTCAACCATAAGACAGGTAGGTGTGTGTAGGTGTGTGTGTGCGTGCATGCGTGCGTGCGTGCGAGAGGAGGTGCCAATACTCGTAGCGAAACAATGCACGTCTTTTTTTCTATAATTGAGTACTACTGTGCCCATACTATACCATACTGTTGAGTTTTTTTATCTGTATGTTCACAGGTTATCACAGATTATCTCTATATGAATGGATAGAGGACAGTGTCGTTGGTCCAGTGGAACCATACTGATGGGACATTCTGAGCCTCAGTAATATAGAAAAATATATATTGATAGTGCAAAATTCATACTTTCATCATTTCGTAACTCCTACTATTATTTTCTTACTTCTGTTTCAGGGTTAATCATACTCAATGTTTTGCAACGACAGTTCCCACAATGCTTTGGGGATGTAAACAGGAAGTAAAATGTTGCCATGGATTCAGTGAGTTACCCAGTGGTCTATAAAGTACGCCGCATTTTTTTGCCTATATTAACATTTTGGCAAATTGGGACCATTAAAAGTATGCCAAATTAGCTTTTTGCAGTTCAAGTTTGCAATGTACCCATGAATGTACAGACAAATATCACTGGATTACTGTGATACTGAAGAAAACTTAAAAACGTGATGATTCTGGCGTTATAAGGACCAGGAGATAATGATATCCTTGGAAAGTCACACGGAATGGAAAAATATGTGTATTTGTGTGTTTAGATTTGACTGAGTTACGATTCAGAGAAGAAGGAGTGTGTTTTTGACGCAAATTGGATTAAAGTACCTTAATTACCTCGATGTGTGTCACCGCCACTGCTGCAACTGCTGACTAGTAAGCCAGATAGATCAGCGGCAAAACTACAATAACTAACTCCTGTCCCTTTCACCTCACACAGTACCTTTGCCTCATGTCTCCCTCCACACCCTACACCATAACATATTATACCACATCTAACTATACTATAATATACCATAGTATACCATAACATATTATACTACACCTAACTATACCATACAATACTATATTATACCACACCTTTCTATACTATACTACACTATACCATAACATATTATACCACACATACTGTAACACACAATACTATACAATATTATAACATACCACACCAGACCTTTCTAGACTATATCATACTACACTATACCTTAACATTTTATACTACACCTTGCTATACTATGACATATTATGCTACATCACACTATACTGTAGCATATTATAATATGCCATACTATATCATACTATGCTCTAACATAATATACTATACCATGCTATACTACACCATATCATACTGCACTACAATATAACATACAATACAACAATGTATCATAGTATACTACACCATCTACTATCTAATCTGTACCACAGCCACCAGAAATACATTCCTGTACATTAATAATATTTAGACTATAACTTCACTCTTCTGTCTGTAATACAATAATATTCCTATACACCAGCTGTGTCACTCACTGTGTAAAATAGAAGAGACACAATCATCAGAAACAACCAGCGTGTTCAGACTTGCAGCTCTGACCATTTATCTCTCCATAAATTCAATCTGTTGTGAGGAGAAATGTGATCTGACCCAAACGACCTCCAGGCTCTGATATTAAATTAGCAGGGGAGGCTAGCGTTTCAGCTAACCAAATCACAGCCGGGCTAATGACACAGAGAGTTGAGGGTCAGCCTGACCTTTGACGTCTGACCTCTATCTGTACTGCTGTGGACCCCTCACAGGGGTACCACTTTACTTGCTTCCTCCCAACAAACACGGTAAGGAACCGATGTCAAATAGAAAATAATATTATTGCAATATCCATCTATAGTTTAATTTTAACTGTTGTTGGCTGGAATGAATCAGCTGATAATGTCTGCAGGGCTTTGAATGAGACAAATGCCCGCCAGCACAGAGGAAAGGTCTGTGTGTGAGGGAGGGGGTGATGGGGCTGTGTCCAGCAGTGACCTTTGACCTCCCTTGGGTCACCTCCTTCATCAGGGGCAGAGATGAGTCTTCCCTCTAGCGTAGAACCACATTACTGCTCCACATGGGTAAGATCAGGTTTTAATGAAGCTGCAGATACTTTGTGTTGGATTGAAGTAAACTGCAATTACCAATGTTATTATGGTCTGAACAACAGTCCAAATGACAAGAGAATAATACAAACAACAAAAACCCCAAAGATATTCAACTGACAATAATATAGAACAGAGGAAAGGTGCAAGCATTGTTGTCTATTAATTTTCTTTTGCTAGATTAATCATCTAATTGCTTAAGCTTAAGTTAGTGATCACCAGTTGGCTGTCATATAAATCACTGGTTAGGCCGAGAAAAATGTTTGTGTCCAGTGTAAAACAGAGGAAGTGGAGACAGAGGCTTATTATCTTACATAATACCCAATATTAGAAACAAACTGAAATAAAATGTTTCCAAAGTTTACACCAAGAAGTCCAGTCAAGTCTTGGTGGTGTTAATTCCACCTGGTAAGCTTTTGCAGTGAGTTGTTTGTTAGCCAGACCACGCTAGTCAGGTTAGCCAATGGATATACAGTATACAGCAGCTCTTTTACAGCAAAAAACATCAATATGGCGAACACATTGAGAACCAGCCCCGATGTCTTTTATATCTATCGTTTAGGATTTTGTTTCCCAGTGAGTTACAGCATCACTGGACAGAAAGTGGTGGATCAGACGAAAAACACAAACAAGCAAACATGCCATTTGTGTATATCACACAGGTACAGTGCTTGAGCCTCTGCTGTAAAGTTCCTTCATGAGTGCAGTCAGTCTGTTGTTCCTGTACTAGGAGCACAAACTGAACTAATCCAAGAATGATCCACTGCCCTGTATAAACAAGCACAAGCTGCAGTCGTCCAGGAAATATCCGCGGCCCCAGTAGTTGCTGTCATCACCAATGGATGGACCTCTAGGGCTACACAGAGCTACTTTATGTATAAAACTTCAAAATTATCAATAATTACAGCCACTGATGCACCATTAAAAGATACATTTTTTTCAAATAAATGACAAAAATGTTGTTCTGTATTTATTTTGTTTTGATCATAGATCTAGAATTACCCTACGTTGTTTACTTTACTCTTCTCACTTTAATATTAAGTGTTATCAGTTTACTACTTGTTTCATTCCATTCACTGTACATCATTAGTGTTGTTCATGTATTCATTGTATGTATCATTTACTTTACTTTGTTTGTGTAGATGCTTTGGCAACATGTTTTTCCATCAAAATGTCATGCCAAAAGAGATTCAATTAACTAAATTGGAGTGTGTGCGAACTGAACTGAACCCCCAAAAGAGATCCTGAGACTTACTGATCAAATAACACCCAACACTGTTCAACCTCAG
>LKNJ01003885.1:0-38353 GCA_002120245.1 Maccullochella peelii
TTTTCCTTCAACCGAAGGTGGTGCCCCGTGTTTTAATAATATAATAATAAATATCTAAGAGGTAGGATCGCTACACCAGTGACAGAGATAGAAATCTCTGTACTCCACTTTCAGATCTGTTCGTAGAAAAGAGATAATGATTGGTCTGAAGGCTCTGGCAGAAGTTATTTATCATGCTGATAAGCTTCATCAATGGGCTGAAATGCGGCGTGAAGAAGCTCATCAGACGAACCTGTTTGATCTCTCCCTGGGCGGTCACTCTCCTCTCAATGAACTGCTCAGTCAGAGGCAATTGAGTGTATACATCACATGCAGCTTCGAGGGCATGCTATTGTGATATGATTTGCATACACGGTTCTGCAAGACTTTCTCGCAGCAAGAGGCCTGGTCTAAATATAGAACCTCTACCTTTCATAGTGAAATAAGAGAACCCGCTCTAAAACTCTAGTCCATTTATATTCTTTCTCTGTGCTCATCGAGACATTCGATGGCACAAAAGGTTGTAGAGGAGTCCGAGCTGACATTTGAATACACAGCCTGCTTCTCAATTCTCTCCTGTAGCCTCTTTTCCAGGGCATTTCACCAGACTTTATATTGAGCTCATGTGCCTCTAACACGGCACCTGATCGATATGTTATTGCAGCATTGTCAGGGACATATCTGCCATTTAGATACCAGCCGGGCAGCCTGACATTGTTCCCTCCTCGCAGCAGCAGGGCCTTCTCAGCTGAGTTTGTGCAAAATTGGAAATCTCTAGAGGTGACGTCGCAGGCATATTAATAAAGTTAAAGCGTCACTCTCTGAAAGGTTATCACCAGTATCACCTGGACGAAGATATGCTGTCGAGCTAGAAAAGTGAGGTGGCGGACTTGCCGTCTGCTCTCCCTGGGAACAAGAGAGTGAACGCAGCATTAAAAATCCTTTAATTTGTTAATTGCAGCAAACGATTTCCCCAGCCAATTATCCAAATGCCATGGTGAAACATTGCAAGACTTTCCTAAAAGTGCTTGGTATCATGCCTCATGCATTGGTAATGGCAAAATGGGGAGTGCAAATTGCCTTTTTTTTCCCCATCTCAGAGTTTTCAAATTGTTCAAGCTGCCTTTCCCATTTATCTTTAATGCCCGCTGATCCCCTATTGTGCGAAAAAAATAATTCAACAACCGTAGATCTGTCAGGAAAGCAAGCATAATGGCATGCTGGGAGAAATTACACAGTGATATAAAATTCAGTTATGCTGTTGTTGTTCTTGGAAGCCATAATAGTAAATATGATACATTTATTATATTTCTCGCTATTTTTATATATTTCACTGCACGCAGACCAGATTAATCTGATAAAATTGTTCCGTTTTCTTCTGAGGTCTGGAAAGTTTATATTTGTACCATTGTTTGAACCTTTTTAAAGTATCATTGTAAAATGCTGACAATATTTTTGTAAAAATGAAAGTGAACAAGTTTGCATCTCTTTATTCTGTCATTAGAAATTCTCACAGCTACACCTTTTTTTTCCTCCTTCCGTCCTTTTCATTGTACCCTTGGTGTCAAGGGCTCCAGCAGTCATATTAGCTTGTCAATGCAAGCCTTTTGATATCCTAGTTTTAAAATAAACAATTCTGAGACAGTTTCAGGTTAGGAGAGAAAATGCTCCTAAATCAGCAATAAGACGGTCTGCAGTGTTGTTGGGCCCTGGCAGCTTTGCACAGTGAGATTGACAGTGCTTAGATTGGGGGAAACATGTCTCATTTTTGATTGGCATCATGACAAAACATTTAAAGCCTTTTTTTCCTCCTGCTGCTTCCCCCCGAAAGCTCTTTATGTACACTGTGTGGGCTCCCTCCCTTCTGCTGCAGGTCAAACTAATTCTGCATTTGTTATATTTGAGGAAATTGCTGGTGGATTGGAGGTAAAATGCTTGTAGCAGGAGGTCAGGAATGTGATCCTAAGGGCCAAGGGTAGCGTCTGAATACAAAGGAGATTGTAGTGTCGTGTTGTTTCCAATTTGAGGTCTTAGTGTTTGTCCCATTAATCCCCGATGCCGATAACCTCTGATCTGAACCAACTTCAGCCTCCCTATCGAGGGCTTTGTAGATATTCATCTTCACAATGTCTGTTGGTGTTGTTGTCACATGTAAGAGAGCAACAGGATATGTTAAAGTACCGTCTCCTCAAAGAAATGGGGAAAACCTGTGTATCGGTAATGTCACAGAACAGATGCAGTTTGAAAAGATAATCCTTTTGTTTTAGGTTTCTTTATGTTTTATAAAGCCATATAAATCATATAAAGCCAGTGGTGTTTAGCTACTATGTCAAGCAAATATTTGGGTAAAAGAGTATCAACGTGGTCTCTAAAATAATCCCATTTTAAAGGAATAGTAATGTTTTTTGGGAATAAATTTTTTTTAGATGTCATTCTCATGTCTGTGTGTTAAGTACAGAGCTGGAGCAAGCCCCCAGGAAGTGCGGCCGGCAATTTGACATAGTGGCCAAACCATTGAAATTACAACTTCCGGGTTTGTCACTGGCCCCGAAATACTTTTTCCCATAGACTTACATTGTGAAAGAGACATCTGTAAATTTTTTGGAGGTACATCAACTAGCCAGTATGAACACTTAAATGGCCCTTATTCAAATCATTATGTCCTAAAAGTTGTAAAATGCATTAATAGCCGAATCCAGAGTTATAGAGTCACTGCCGTTCACGTGAATGAGCCAGAGACCGAGCTGTTTGGGAGGCGTAGTTCAAGGAAATGCCAGTGCGCTTGCTCTGTGGGCTGCACAATGCGGAAGATCCGGGTAATTTTATATCCAGGAAGTCAAACATTTTTGGCTTCATGTGCCACTGAGCAACTTTCATAGGAATGAACGGGGCCCGCCTCCGACGCTGTATCCATCTCTTTATACATCGATGAGCTGGAGTCGTGACATGTTTAGCCTAGCTTAGCATAAACACTGGAAATGGGGAAAGTAAAACTTAACAAGAAGCAGATGGTTAGGAAGAGCATGTAGTTAATTATACTACATCAACTTTGCATCTCTGTAAGAAAACTGTGGAACTCAGGCAGCATGTAGCATTGCTAATACTTCTCATCCTCAGAGCTCACCCTCTCTCTCTCTCTGTGCTTTACCATCTGTAATGAGCTAAGCAGTGGAGTGTAAGCAGCTTCTTAGATAATGAGGCACTATTCCCCGGGGAGTCAAGCTGGGCCCACAACTTTAATATACCATTTCTTCATCCTTAAAATGAAAGCAATCAGAATGGAGAGACTGAGGAGGGAGATACATGCAGCTCGAGTGTCAAGAGGTGCCTCCTATCTCGAATCTGTAGTCGCCATCCGCAAACGCGATTTAGAAAAATGACTTGATAGCGCAAATACTTATTGGTCCTGCCCAATTGAGGGATACAAATGCTTTTGAGTCTGCCAGACTCAGCCTGTTTTTTTTAAAAAAGTGCTCCAACAGGCCCACAAACCACAGAGCATCAATTTTTCATTACATGCTGAACCAAGTAATTATAGTCACATTTGTGCATCTACCACTTTACAAATAGCACTAAATGTATTTCGAAAAGTCCCCAGCTGCAATGCAATGTAGATATATAAACGCTGTAGATTGTTTTATGGTTGGAGATAGCAGCTTGGCAGTCTACCTCAGCACTGGGAGCTGAGACCTCTCCAGCTTTTCTTGGAGGATATCTCCATAATAGCCTCATTATTCAACTGTGAGCCCAGGAACACTCAGGCTGAAGTAATGAGCCCCTCACTAGTTGCTGAGTATCACCTATTTGCAAGAGGTTGCATTTAGAATGCATCCTGATTAGAAGTGCTGTTTGGCTATTTTGTTAGCAGAAATGCAGTAAAGGTCATGCTCTTCATTTTTATTTTTATTCCCATTAAAATCAGGAGCAGTTGATTCAAGGACAATGGTTGCAAACATCCCAGCCTGTAATGTGAAAATGAGGACATGTGAAAAAGTTCTCCAAAACGTGTTCCCACTGTGTAAATATTTTGAAATAAAAATGAAGTGGTCAAAGAAACCACAATTTATTTTTTTGTGCATTTACTCAAGCATTGCAGGTACAATTTTAAGGAACATGTACTTCGCTTCTTCGTGCTAATTTATATGTCTACCTCACTACATTTCAGAGGAAAATATACTTTTTACTTCTCTACATTTGACAGTCACAGTTACTAATTGTTCTGCAGATCAATATTTGAAAATATTAAATTACAAAATATTATGTATTGTTTGTTAAAATGTCTAGTATATACCAGTAAATTACCAATATATAAAATATATTAAATCATTAAAATCAACCCCTACCTCCTCCTCCAGCTATTTTTGTACAGATTAAACAAACAATATAATGTATTAATTAGTGAGTTTTAGACTGGTTGGAAGGCAGATTGTTACCTTTGGACAGAATAACTGTATTTCGCAAAATGTTAACCATTCCTTTAATGTCCAGCTACGTCCCTATTTGCAATCAAAAACTAACGAGGAGGCATTAGCTAGAAAGCTAATGTGGGTTGTTGTTTAAAGTCTGAGCAGTCTGCCTCACAACACAGGAAGAGCCTGTCTGGCTGTTAGTCAGCGTCAACATCAGGCAATGATTAAACTGTGACATTACTGTTGTATGCACATACAAATAGCAACAAGTTCCCCACATACAAAGATGGAGAACCCATTTTGATTAGCTAATGTAAAGACAGGGGCGCCATCATGAAATCAAAAAACATAAAATATAAAAAGAAATCTCAAAGGAGAAATGCTGTAGCAGACAAATAAACATGCAATTTTATATCAGTTTGAAAATTAAACCAAAAGGTAATCAAATTACCTTTTGGTAGAGATCCGTAGGGCACCTGGACCAAGATCCATTTATTAACAACTTAATAACATTTCCAAGTGCAGACTGCATGGCTTATTATAAAATGAGATAACCCATGAGCCTTAATTAATGACTAACATATAAACGACAGCTTGATGACTCATTTTAGAAAAAGAAACCTATGAGCGTTTATTGCCTTTGATACTTCTAATACATAATAACATTTTACTACTTCTGCATACAGGACTTTTACTTGTAATGCAGTATTTTTACACTGTGGTATTGCTACTTTTTTCTTGTTCCATAACTGGAAATTTCAACATTATTATTATTGAGCATTTATTTTCCAGAGTTAGTTAATATTTAGCCTCCAAAGTTTTAATCTAAACAACAAATGAGTATCCCCAAACTGGAGGAAATAAATGTGTGGTTGTTTACTTCACGAAATTAAGAGGATCCATTATCAGTGAGTTTGCAGACACCGAATCTGAATTCATTGCATCTGGGCTATGACCAAGATGGCAGCAGCCAGGCTGCTAATGCGATGCACAGCTATAAACGGCATCACAGTTTAATTAATGATCATGGTTCTGTCTTTCGGCTTTGTTTAATCCTCAAGAGAATGTCACACACTGTTACACTTCCCACATAACAAGAAATGCTCAAGTCATTGCACATTACTTACTTTTTCCTTTTGTATGACTTACAGTGCTAGTAATTTAGCTAATCTGCCCTTGTGTAAGCATTCATTTGCACTCGTCCCTCAGTGTGTCATTGTGAGGCCTAGCTCTAGCCGTCTTGGAGCTGTAGTGTAAAACCCAGAGTCCCTGCATGCCACCTGCGTCCCAGTATAGCAGGAACATGACGGATAGCACCACTGTCAGGCCCCGGGGCCCTCTCAATCCGTGATAGATACCCTAACACAGACTCCCGCTTGCTGTGCCTAGGGTTACCACCACAAACCTGGGGGAATCCTAATTAGCCTGTGGTTGGAACACGCTCCGACGTGATGTGTGTGTTTACTACTCAAACAAAGAGCACAGCGTCCCACTGGTTCTCTCAAGTACACATCATATACTGCTATCATATGCACTCATAGGACATTCAGATTTTTGCAGGGCATATCATTTGGGGGATTTTTTTTTTTTTTTACTTTTGGGGATGAATGTTGATATTTATTCCTGGACTCAAACCATATCTGATGCCAACCAGTCGAACTGGGAGGTTCATAACACCTTCACAGAGTAACAAACACAACAGAGCCCTTAATAGATGATGCATATGTACCTTTTCTGTTTGTTTCCGACATATTTTTATTAGATAATGCGTCACATCATCGTCTCGAAGGGCTTTACAGAACCACAACAGGAACGGTTCATGAACTACCCCAACCTCTTTTAGAAGACAGAAAAACTCAACAGAAAAGAGAAAATCACAGCATGTAAAGAAAATAAATGGAAAGGCAACCCAAAGACAGACGGCTGGGTGTGCAGTGGAAGTCGTGGGTGGATAAAACAGAAAATGTGTAGAGAAATGTCCCATTAACAGTCCACTGGGACGGAGCCAAGAAAAAGTCCATCAATGAGTCCAAATCCATTCAAGTTAATTGGCTCAGGTGGGCAGTAATGGACCAGATCATTTTTCCTCAAGTTTTGACTGAATCTAGAAAAACAATTTCACTTGTTATTTAGTTATTTGCCCTGTTTTGTCTCATTGTTCTTTAGCTAAAGCTAGCTCAGTAACACTGCTGATGATAATGATAACATTTACACCTTAGGCACCATAGGCCAAGTGGACTAACATACTACTGTAGGTGGCGCTACAAACACAAGACAAAATTTGACATTTCCAAATGATTGAATTTTTTTTTTGGCCATCTTCTCATGACAAAATAGTTTTGTTTTTAAACTTTTTTTTATAGCTTTTATACATGGTTAATGCACTATTTGGCTCTAATGGTTAATGGAATAGCATCTTCCATATATCGTGAAAGGAATGTTTAAAAGCATTCATTTAATTCATTAACTTGATAATGAACATGTTGAATGCATTTCCCTCCTTATAAAACATTTGCAAAGCTGATTTTCAGCATATTTTGAACCATGCATTGTTTACATACACAGTCTCACCCTGCCTTTGCTGTCGCATCGCTGCGTTTCTTTACATGTTACTGCCACCTGTAAATCAGTGGAATACTGTGAAACCATCGGCAGAAGCATGTATCGCGCCGCCCACTAGCACAAACACTTGTGCTACACACTTGTAAAAACAAAGCTCTATAGCGCAACTAGTGGTTGAAAAATCTACAGGTTACCTTAAACTGGTATCTCATTGGATTACAGTTTAGAATGATATCCACACCAACACACGGATATCATCTTTCAACAGGAAATACCCACATCAAGGAAATAAAGGTACCAATTTATGGGGTCTTTAAACTGCGGTGTGAACAAAGCCTTAGAGACAACAGCTTGCATGCACGCACACACACAATCTCACTAAACATATGCTCAATCATGCATCTCTGTGCTGTCACATACACTTAACAATGCATACCATCATTTATTGTAGATTAATCCTCGTTCCATACAGTGTCGGGACCTGCACTTTACCTTGTTTCATCGTCATTAAAGGAAAGAGATTAAAGAGCATGGGAGTGTGAGGGATGAGTGAGGACAAAAGACCACAGAGGTGAAGAAATATCCGGTAAATGGTGATATTGCGTGGGGAGACAGGGAAAACTGGGTGAGGTAAAAAAAGAAAAAAAATGACAGATGAAAGCAACAGTGGATAAGACCGGAATACAAAAGGTGAAGACAGACAAAGAGAACGAGATGTTCCAGGTTAGATTTTAACACATTGGTGTTCCAGTAATACCGCAATATGTGATGTTTGATAGTAGCGCAGGTCGCAGGAACAGAACAGACTGGTCAAGATGGAGAAAAGAGACAGGATTTGAAGCAGCTGTGAGAATGAAAAAGAGAAACAGGTAGACAGGAGTAAAGACGGAGAGGTGTAGAGAGATTGAAGCTTCCTCTTTTAATGAACCCTACAGCGTCAGCACTCCCCTCCATGCTGCAGCCCCTAGCCTCTGCCCTTGCTGTCAAGACCATGTCTGAGCTGTACAGAGCAGCGGTGACAGCAGCAAGCCCACTTTGAAGTCCGGAGTGCAGCAACAGGGTAGATAATGACCCCACCAATCTCCTCCCACCGCCCTGTCTGCTTCCCCTGGCCTCTGTGCAGGGCAGAGAGAGAGGCTACTTTTCTGAAGGCAAATGCATTAATTCTTGATCCGCTTCCACCCTTTATACGGCTCAGTCTTCCGAGGGAGTGAGGGTGAGTCAGGGTGAGAGAGAGTCACTAATGCATGTTTCAGAAGAAAAAAAAAAAAACAGACAAAAGTGGAGGAGACAGGACAGAGAAATGGTAAGATGGTCAGACAGATCTGCATCTTTGTTGAGCAGTGTGACGAAGAGCAAGAGAGACAAGTGACTGCCAGATTTAATGATATCAAGGTAAATAAGCTTCTGTATCCTTCCCTAACAGTTACAGTGGGTGGCTGTCTGTTATCTGGCGTAATTAATTAATGTTTACCTACTTAAAATTGCAACCCAGGTGCTGCCCAAGGAAAGATGTTGAATGCTTCTTCATTTGGGCTGTCAGAGTTACAAAGAGGAGAGGTAATCCAAATCAGCTCTGCCAAGGACAGCTGCTTCATCACAATTATAACAAGGTGTCTGCCCACCGCATCAAAACCTGCGGCACTCCAAACAGGTCGAGGCTAATCAATCTGTAACTCTTCCTGCCAGCAGCAGCGGCCTCCCTTTTCTCCAGGAGATGTTTGATGTTAACTAAAGTTACCGCCGTTGTTCCATTAGCGAGATCAGGTTCAATACGGCAAAATGGAACCTCCATAGTGAAATGATTCCTCGTAGCAAAAGCTTCGAGGAGATGCGTGAAAAGAGAGAAATCAAGTTATTGGTGTCAGAGTTGTGTTTAAATGGTGACAGATCATAGCAATTTTTGTAGGTTTAGACTGAGCTAATTTTTACTCCCATTTCCTCCGGGTGAGGAAAAACACAATTACTGCCTCCACCACAGAGGCAACAATCATTTCATGCTTTTTTCCCTGCAGTTTAAACTGTCTGGCATGTTAGCATATCTTCAAACAACAGATTATCTACGTTATTCTGTAGCTTATTTCCACGTATTTGAGTCTGTTTTATCTGTGGGAGTTATTTCTGTACATCTGATGATGAATGGTCTACTGTTGCCCTGAGAGATCTTTACCTGCAAGACACTGTATATCACATCAAAAGCAAACAAAACACAAATGCGCTATCACCTACTGGGAATTGTACCGTGGGGTTCATACATCATGCTATTTTAGAAAGGCACACACATTTCAGACAGAACAAATAAAATTGAGCCCTGAGGGAGGAACCAGTATGAACTGTCTCAAAACAGCTGCTGTTTTTATGCTCAGGGTAACCATTGTTTATCGCCTGCCAATAAATGAACAATTCCCATTACTTTACATGAGCATTGTATGGTCTTTTGTATGAGATGCTCAAACATGTTATCAGGACAAAAACTGCACCATGTCACATCTGGATGCCAAAATATTACATGCCAGATTTTAGTCAGGGTATAAGCATGTATTTATGCACCTGATTGGAACAGCGTCCTCTATATTTTTCTAAACTGCAGCCACTTTTAAAGGGTCAGTTCACACAAATCACACACACAAAAAAACATAATTTTGCACTTACATCACACTTATAGCCATGCAGATGATTTTGGTTTTATGTGTTCAGGCTTTGAGATGCCCAAATCTGAAAGTTGTGCCGTGACACTAACATTATTTGAGTGAACGGAATTTTATTTGTGCTGCTGAAAGCATTGACTGACAGAATTTGAGAAACGCAACAGCAACAGACCTTCCCGTGAACAATTTTGCAAAAACAGATTGCAAAAAAAGTTGCGTTTTTCAAATGTACATTTTTGTAATTCAACTCCACTGTATTAGGGTGGGCCAAACATGTCAAACTTTGGCAAATAAATCCAAAAATATATGCATGGAATGATACCACTAAGCAGACCATATTTTGCTGTGGCAAAAAGCAGGCCTGCCAGGAAATAGTGTTGTAGTCAACTGTAGGAGCTTGCATTTGGATTGTGCTAACAACAGTCATGTAGTTGCCATGCAGTTATATAAACAAGAATAAAAACAATCCATATTTTCTGAACGAGAGATCAATCCCACCTCCTACTGTATTTCAAGTTGGCTGGACATTGGAGAGTCACTTCGTTCTTTCACTTCGCAGAGTCAATCTTTAAATGTAAGATTGACTCTGCAAAGTGAATGGGATGCGATCTGTTCGTGTCTAGACGTGAATGTGACCCTTCTTCACTGAATTGTATGGGGGAGCGAAATCCAGTGTGACCGCAGCTGTACGAGCGTTTTTTTTCTCCACCCAAAAGCAAAGAAACAATACTATGATAGTAATTAGACATTCGTATGTATCTTCTCAACATCTGATACCCTCACAAACTTATTTAAATACAGGTATCATGTGGGAAATTAAACAAAACGAAAAGTCTACAGACCCAATAGCGGCTCTTTGATATTGTTTAGAAGGTATAATGTTTACCATTGTCATCATCTTACTTTAGCATGTAAGCACGCTAACATTGGCTAATTAGCACAAAGTAAAGCGGAGTCTCGTGGAAATGTCAGTTTTGGAGGTATTTGATCATAAACCAAAGTACTGTTAGAAAAGTTAAAATTTTGACGTTACAGTGGTGCTAGGGGAAAAGTCAGGGGATCACCAAGGTTATGACAATTCATTCTGAGGGGGACATGAATGTTTGTGCCAAATTTAATGGCAGTCCATATTTGTTGAGACACATCATTAAAATTCAAAAATGAAAAGTCAGGGGATCACCAAAGTCAGTAGGCTTCATCCTCTGGGGACTGTGAACGTCTGTACAAAATTTCACGGTATCATCCGTCAAAAAGATATTTCAGTTTGGAAAAGAGTCGTAGATTGATCGAACGACAGACGGACATTGCCATCCGGAGAGCTACGCCACTAGCATGGCTAAAAATCCTATTACATGTAAGGTTTTGGGCATCACATTGTCATAGTATGTGTCACGGGGCATCATAGGAGAGGACCCAATCGCAGACAGAGGCGGAAGCTTGGAGCAGGTTTAGACAAGTTTATTGACAGTACTCACGATAAGGATATCCAAAAATCCAGAGCTACACTGAAAACCACACGACCAAACATACTAAACACAAAAGGTAGGTAACTAGAAACACCGAAGCAAAGAACACGCATTCCAAAGGGTAATGACACCATGAGGAACAAAGGAAAAAGCACCAGTAAAAATAGGAGGGGAGCAAATGAGGGAAACAGAGGCAGGTGCGCAACAAGACACAGGTGAACATAATCAGCAGACAATCAAGAGACAAGACAAGGGGAAAACACTAGGGCAGGAACACACAGGAACCAAGACAAACCAAACTTCAAAATAAAACAGGAACAGAAGAAGAGTCCACAAAAATCATACTAAAAGTCCAAATCATAACACAAAAAGTCCAGATCGTGACAGTATGTCAACCAGAGGACCCTAGTTAAAGCTCTTGTGTCAACAGCCATTCGCCCCTCTGAAGGATCCTAGAACAAGACACTCAATCCCCACCAGCTCTAGCTGTTCCTGCACATTGTTATTATCATCATCATCGCACACTCCCTGAACACACTGAAACTGCAGGACAGCCTGAGGGAATCAAGAAAGTGTGTTAGAGTGCGTATGGCAGCTCCACCATCAGGCTTACTTCCTTATAAGTATTTTAATTTGTTGATGTGCAATTGGACAGACTGCAAATGATCCCTGCAGTGACTGAAGGAGCCACCCTCTGGAAAGCCTTCTGCTCCAGTGTCTCCACACTGCTCAACATATGTGGCAATAGATCAAGCACCTGTTTCTGCCTGTCACACCTGCACTCAAACCTCTGTGGCTCTTATCTGGCCGACAGTTACAGATGACCACGCATCCGGCGGCTGATGCAGATGATGAATGTAGGAGTCCGCTCTGTCTGTTACTTTCTCTCTCTTTCAGTCTTCAAATGAGCAGTGTGGGGAGTTATTATTAAACCACAACATCTCTACAGCCTGTCCAGTGGTTGAGAACACTCTGCTCTGATTAAATAAACCGAGGAGCATCACACACATTTCCCACTCTCGCTTCATTTCCTACACTTTCTTCTTCTTGCACTCATCTTTGTCATAGTTTTCATGTTCTCTTTTCATTAGCCCTGACATCCATAAAGTGAAAGCCGGGCTTGGGATCTTCAGAGCTGGCACAGCACCACTTTGCTGTCTTGACAAGAACTCAGCGAGGAGAGCACAGGGAGAAACATTTACTCATTCTGTTTGCAGCAAAGGGGATGGGCTCCCTGCTTTTGCTCCCTTTGATTGTAATCCTATCTAGGCCAGCACAAGACACTGGAGACTTCATTCCCTGAATCTTCGTTTGCATGGATAAACAGGAGATGGGGTCCAACGGTATAGAATGTGCTTGCCTTTCAGCAAATATCCTAAGTGCTATGCATCCTACAGAAACTTCACGCAGATAAAAGTTGTTTCATTGTTATTTTGTTATTGCTGTAGGGTATAATGTTGTTGTGAAGCAATATGCTTCTTCTTCTACTTCCCAAAATGCTATTTTTAAATAAGTGGTGTTCATAAGTTGTTGTTCTACTGATGCTGCTGGCACTAATGCCCATGAATGAATGGAAATATACTTCTTTACCCACTCAGTTTATGGAGCATCTATCTAGAGATGAGCCTTTGCTGTATAAACTACAAAGGCTAAGGCAAAAATACAGCGATTCTCCCATTCTCACCCAGGGAGGCTCAGTTTTGAAATCCGTTTCAGCAGGACCCTTTTGCCAAATTCTGCTGTAATATATTTGTGAGACCGTTTGATTGTATTTGTTTGCAGTTTTTGTAGATTTCAATCAAACTGAAAACCAGAGCAGTGTGAAATGAAAGTATGAATTATTCATAAAAATACACTTAGGGATCACAAAAGGCTTCCGTGGCTGGGGGCCTGTGTAGTCAGTAGCCACACTATTCGTCTCACTACCAGCATTAGAGCTTGTACATCAGCCTGACACACTGATCTGTCGTGGTTCGTTTTCAAGTCAGGTTTCTCACAAAAGCCTCAGAAGTCCAAATATTTTCAGCATTACTGTGCTCAGTGGAAGCATAGTAGATGGATGCCACAGCCTGTATTGGTTGCTGGTGCATTTAAGCTATCAGGAGACTTTGCAGAAATATACAAGCAGCTTCTTCCTCCACTCTACAGTGAAGTCATTTAAAAAGTAATGAAGAGAAGACGCACGCAGGTCAACCTCGCGCACAGCAAGAAAGCACGATCACTGTAGCGTGCTTCCATCATGCATATGCAGCCCTCATGCATACGATTTGCAGTTTGTCTCTTCGCTCTGCTGTTGGGAAAGTGTCTTCATGAGTGCCATCGCGATGACATGGTGTGTCATGTGACATAGTTGTTCATCACATTTGCCCTACTTAGCAACAGCAAAGACATAAGTTATATAACATCCTAAAGAGCTCACAATGACGTCATCTAATCCAGTGTCATATTAAAATCCTTTAGAAACACAGATGCTGTACATATGAAACATGAAAGTTGTGAATAAAATGTTTGATTCCTTCACTATCACTCAAATGATAGTTTGAAAAAGTGTCAACTGCTGGAATCAGGAATAATGACAAAAATGGTTTATTGTAGTAGTGTGTGAATTGTGTGAATAATGTGTGTAACAAATAAAGTGTATAATATACATGAATTTAAAGGTTTTCACTGGAAATTACCCAAAGAGGTAGTTAAGATTTCCAAATCGCAATGCCATCAATTTGTTGGATGTGGATTAGGATTTAGTTTTTGTTTTCCCTTGTCTTGTTTACTTCTAATTATGTAATTTCACATGACATGTGTCATGTGTTTAAATGCTGTATACATTTTGTTTTTCTTTTGTTCTCTTTTTTCATGTGTTTCTTGTCTCTTAATAGTCTACAGCCACACTAGTCACTAGCCACTCTGTCAGGCTGTGTTGGATATAGCAGTTGTTTGAGCTAAATGCTAATGTTATCATGCTAACATGCTCACAGTGACAATGCTAACATGCTGATGCTTAGCAGGTATAATGTTTATCAAGCTCACTATCTTAGTTTAGCGTGTTAGCATGCTAACATTTGCCTAACTATACAAAGTCCAGCTGAGGCTGATGGCCTCAGTTTTGCATTACCAAGAGTAATGGCAAATTAAAATGTTGACATCCATCCAAAAGTTGTTGAGAATGTTTTACCCTCATCTAGGATTCATCTGGGGACCCTAAATATCTGAATAACATTTCATGGCATTCCGTCAAGTAGTTGCTGAGCTATTTGGACCAGACGACCGACAATGGCATCCCTACAGCCATGCTGCTAGTGTGACTAAGACAAAAAGGAGAGAGAGAGGAATCATGTTAAGGCCAAAAAATAAGTTGCCCACAGATGCAGATGATTGAATATTAGTAAAACAAAACTCTTTGTGGTTGTTAATCCCTACACAAATCTGATCCATTGATCCACAATGTTTACAAATACTATTGGATTCTTATTCTACCTTAAAGTGTCAAATGCTTCCCACAGTGCATCTGAAACATGTTACATACTCATCCCTATGTGAGTAACAGCACCCTGAAATACAGACAGAAGAAGGATAAGCAAAGTTAAAATGGGGGGATTATTTTCGATGCATTTCAGAGAACATTAAGGCAGTAGCCTAGGTGAAAGTCGAGTTGTGAGGGGTATCATGATCGCTGGAATAAAGAGATGAGGAAAACAGCTCAATAAGATATCGACATGATCCTTTAATGTCTGTCAGAGTACAAACAAGTGCTGCAGGCCTGTGGGACGCTCCCTGCTTTGGCCCATGTTAAATGGGATGCCTTGACATTTTCAGTTTCAGTCTTAATTTCCAATGCTTTTCACATAATAGGGGAAAACTTTTAGAATTTGTCTTTTATTGCTAAAATTACTATGTCTTGTATCCATAGGTTTCAAAGGGGACGATCTATTAATGAGCTAGTATGTTAATTGGTTTCAATCAAACATGCTAACAATGCAAAGACCCTGCTTGAAGTCCTGCAAAAGTTAAGCAATAATTCCTAATTATACCTGTGAGCCAATGGCAATAACTGATACTAGCTTATGTTGCAGTGGCTTTAATCAATATTTTTATATTAACAATGGGTCACAAGACTACTGGGATGTGAAAGGGGTCGCTCATAGTAACAAACCAACAGAGAATTATCACCTGACACTGCAGTTCCCCTCAGCTCTACAGAGCTTCATGGCGTCTTTCAGCTCATTGTATTGGTTTTCCAGCCACAACTTTACTTTTTTGGTTCAGGCAGCTGTTTCCACAAAGAAAGCTCTAAAAACCCCCACTGTGCACTACCTGCCCAGCACCAAACGGCAAGAAATACAGTTAGCGACTACCTGGTGAACATAGCGGAGCACTTAGCAGCTAAAGAGCCAGATATTTCCCTCAGGAGTTGGTTGAGAGCAAAACAGATCAAGCTAAAAAGAGAGTGAATATTCATCTTACATTCACCAGGTAGACAGAAACACGAGTCCCAATGAATTATAATGTTCGTACGTGTCTGTTGGATGTGTAAATAGCCAACTGTTTCCCAAAAAGTTAACCATATCATCTTAAAGGGTGGTAATATGTCTGTGCTGTTTCAGCAGCCCATAAGTGGCCAAAAAAACCCAGTTATAGCACATTTAATGTACTCTATTCAAAATCTATCTTTTGAGTTTGAAATATCCCCAGTAGGTTTGAAAGGTGGCTGTAATAACTTTCTATTTTTTTCCGAGTCTGTGCTCGGTGTGAATTCATGTCAGTTTCAATGGATTCCAATTGTGATTTTTCAAGGTGGATAAAAGCATCAAAATGTCTGTAGAAACTTCTCAAACCACTCCTGCAGCATAATCAGCTATTCCAGTGTCCATCTGTACACTCAGTCATGACAGTCAGTCATATTTTAGCTGCATACACATTATTCATCTCAATACTCACTGATGACCCAGTTGAGTTTGCGAGCAGGTGTGTTTGTTTTGCGCCTGTTGTGTCCATTGGTCAGAAGTGCCCTGTCTATAGTGGGTATTTCATACTCAAAAGAAAGATTTTGAATGCAGTATCACTTTAAAGCTGCACCCCGCATAAGCCCGTGATCCCTGTTTACTCTTCATAGATCATTCAAAACATCTCAGCTGTTGAATAAAAATCCCATTGAGTATTTCGTTGTGTGTTTTTTAAGGAGGGAAAACTCTGATTGATCATCATATTGTGGGCAATCAATGTCTCTTGATGTTTTCCTAGGCTCCAATAGAGTCATGAAGATTTTATAGCCCATAAAATACCAATAATCCTTCAATTTAAAACAATAAGTGGGACTGCAATATCTTTGAGCAAATCACTGTAATATCTTCTTGGGTGTTAAGGACGGTCACTGATGGGAAATCTTGCTGTAAATGAAGAGCTAAAAAAAGCTAAATACAAAGTGTTGTGAAAGAGTGAAAGGTCTATCCATCATAAACCCTGTAAATCTTTACTGCATCCATCCCACTACACATGGAGAAGACACTTTGTGCTCTGGATCCGGTCGCACCAGCTATTCTTAAATCCATCAATAAGCTGTGGTTAAGGTCCTTCCAACTTAGTAATCACCAGCTAATTTCAAACTGGTGACTTACTAAATCAGGTTGTACGTACCATTAATTGACTTAGCGAGGAAAGACCTTAGTAATGTGGAAATTGGTTGGTAGAAAACATCTCTAGCATTGTCCAATCAAAACCAATGAACTATGTAAACAGGAAGTCACTGTAACATTATGGGCTTTAAGCTTCCAAATTGAACTGTTTTAGGGGGGTAAGTGATGTATTGAACTTACCCTTTGTGAATGTAGGTATGAGTTTTTTATGTGCATATATCTCCTGTTTTGTACTGTGGTATTTAAAATAAATTTTCCTTTGTGGACAATAAAGAACATCTATCTACATATATGAAGAAATATGTGTGTTAGAGTTAGTGGAAAGTATCTGATTATTCTAACCTGACTGACGTTAACTGGTTATTTAGTCTGAAATTATTGGCATAGCATTTTGTAATTTGAGGTCTATTGTTATTTTTGTGAAATGTAATTTAAATCTTCTTGGTTTTCAATGTAAAAGCAGCATTTTGATCAAGCGTCAGGTCAGGCCACATTAACCTTAGCTGTTTAAGTCTTCACTCTAAATAGATCAAATATTAGAAAGCTAGTTTTGTCAGTTGGTTCAGTTAGCTGTGCAGCAGTTTTAGCAAATATTAAGTAGCAACTAATCTCTACATAAGAACTGATTTGTGTGGCGCATCCCTTTTTAAATAAAAATGTAGGTTTACGCATCACTTAACACGTAGGTTGTAACTAGGCTAAGCAATTTTGTTAGCCAAAGCTTTGTGTGTCCCCTTAATTACAGTACACTACCTTGGGCTGTTGCCAACACAAACCTTCAATACCTTCATGATTATTCTGGAATTGAAGGATTAATTAAGAGAAAGAAAGTCCCTTCTAATGATGTGTTGGTTAATTTCGACCTGTGATGACTACAAGTACTTGAGGTGGTGAGTAATGCATAAGGTATTTTAATTGCTGCTGTGCTTTTGAGAATTGCCTATTTAGTTATAAGTTGATATTCTTACTTACACCTTAGTTGAAAGACAGTAAAAGCATTCGGTTGCAGGGGAGGGTAAAAACATTTAAATGCAAAATGAAGTTGGAGACAATTAAATGTCTAATCAGGAGCAGTTCAGCAGCAGCAGCAGCAGCATGTATCTCCTCTTCTGTTTAAAAAAAAAGTGTTTTTCTTCTGTCTCATTTTGTTTTGTCAGCGCAATAGTTTTCCCATTTGTTACACACAGGAGTGGTCTTCTTGTAAAACTACAACATCACAGTAACACTGGCGCTGCTTCCAAGTTCACATATTTTAATACAATCTTTACTGTCATTGTCAGTAATATCTATTACATTACCATAAACCATATATTTACATATTTAGTGTCAAAGAGATTCAAGTGTTAAATGTGTCCAATTTATGTTACAAAAACTGACTGATCAGTAGAATAAATCAAAAGCCCATTATGCACAGAGCACTGAACACCGCACTGAGCTGGGAAATGAGTTGTACGGTTTGCTCACTTGCTGCATGTACAGTTTAACAATTAGCCGAAAAACCCATCTGCAGTCGGCACACCAAATGCCTCTTTTTCCAGACATTATGTCCTTGTTTATTCCACCTTGGAGGTGACTGCTCATCAATATCGCAGCATTTAAACATTAATATCACACCTAATGACCACATCAGTGGAGTGTTTCTGGGAATGAACCTCCGAGTTCCTGCTGTGATGTACAATTGGGGAGAAGTGTGTCCTGATGAAGGTAATAAAATGACGTGCATCACGACTCCTAGCTGTTTTCATGCTGTACCACAGGCAAGGGTGTGTTTTATCCTTTTTATTCAGTCACTTCTTCTTTCCACACAACTACTCTACAATATTTCACATTTAGGTTTAATCCTTTAAGGTATACTTTATCACTTTTTTTTAGGATCTTTGCTTTTCCTGACGGTTATCATAATTTTCATGAGCAAATGCTAATGCTAATGCTTTCACATGATGATGTTGTGGCAACATCTACATTCTGCAACTGCACAACCTCTATATTAATCAGAAACAAACTCTGGTTGATATTATCGGAGAAAGTTGATGTTTCCACATTTAGAAATGAAATAATATAAATTATATATATGAATATTGCATTGGATTAGTCAATGCAAAGCAGTGGAAAAATGCAAAGCAGTTTTTCTTTTGTCTCTTTTGCCTGTGGAAGGGTGGAGGTGGAGCTCTCAGTCAATAACTGCCTCCAACATTGATTCAACATGTTCAATCAGCTGAATGGCCACAAATAAAAGAAAACTAGTGCAAACGGTGCCCGACGTATACCACAAAAACTCAACAACGACCCAACGGCCAATTGTCAGTTTGGTGTGTCAGTGGCTATATGAAGGTACAAGTAAGTTTGATTAGTTTAGTTCTAAGCTGAGTCAACCACAAGTTATATCCTATATCTGTGCATTTACCAAGCTAACAGAAATACAAAGACTATAATTTTCCCCACAAATGACTAAAAGGCCAACAAAGGCAGCTATTGCACAGTATGCACATAAAAAAAACAGACGCTCTGTTTCACCAGCTTTGTAGCAGCATATGTATATGTACAATGCCATTTGACTTTAATTTAGCCTAAGAGAAGTGAAGAGCCCTGCGATCAGTGTTTGAATGAGGATTCCTGATTGTTGCTGAAGACAGAAAATGTAGCCATCATCTCAAGAGGATTTAAGGGCACCTGGCCCTCCACTCCTTCCGAGATACAAGCAAATGACCCTTTTTCCACATAAGATGGGGGAGCCTGCTCATTGTAAGCAATTTCATTGAAAATGCTGCTTAGAATTATTACGAGACAATTGGGTCTAAGCTGAATCCGGGGAAGGTTTCTCAGCAGTTCCATTATGAACATTAATCATTCTGATTATTTCTCAACAAAGAGTTTAGGTTGAAGACGAGGTGGTGTGGGGTTTGTCTCTCATTAGCCGAGGAGAAATGATGTCTGCTCTGGTGGAAAAAAGATCCTTTCTCTCTCGGTGAACCTGCGTGAACGTCTGGACCGTGAAAACTGAGCAACAACAACGGTCCTCCTGCCAAAAGCCCACATTTGTTCGGCTGCACAACATTGAGCTGGTGATTTCTGTCCATCTGTTACCCCAGCACAGCCCGATATTCAAGCTAATCACCATGACTGCTATCATCAGCGCTGGTCATTCAGGAGGGCTGATCTGCTGAACTCCACACAAAGGCAAGAACACAAACTATGTGTTTCATAGGCTATTATAACAATGCAGCAGGTGTGGATGGGGTGGAAGGCTAAAGTAATGTGGACACAGTACCAACAGCAGCTGCACTGTTTCTCTGGGGTCTAATTATGTCTCCTTTCTCCCTGTTTGTTGGACAAACAGCACAAGCAGATTGGATATTATTGCATTTGTATAAAGGCAAATGAATATGCTTGCATTTCAATATTCATGAATTGAGTAAGGCATATTGGGAATTTAGTCGTGATATCCACAAGCACATATGAATGCTGACAGTGTTTACCGTATGGAAAGTTACATAGACTCAAACACACAAATTTAAATATTTCTGCTATATGGCTGTGCTATTGCAGGACATGTTTAATAAATGAATGTCGGATATATCTTTACATTTATGGCGTTTTCATCCATAGTACTGAAACTTTACAAAGATTTAGTAGAGGTTGTTGCTATAGGGACTAGACTTGATTAATTCACTTGAAAGAAAATGAATGAAAGCGCAGTTTGTAATTGTAAAGTAGAATTGTTTTGTTGTTGTATAAGGTATATTAACATACTTACATTTTCTTATTGACACTGTCATCTTTATGAAATCCCTATAAGACAAAAGAGGGAAAAAATGACACTGACCCTTTGAGGTATAAACTAATCAGTTGTGTCTTGCTGTGGAAAAAAGCAGACATACAGTACCTCAAATTTCAAAAAGGAGTCAGACCATTCAGATGTCTGGAAAAAAAGGCTTTCAAAGAGAAAGAAAAAACCTCTCTTGACAGCCAGGGTCTGATTCCCTTTCAAATATCCTCACATTACGCTATTGTTCCTCCCCTTATCTGTCATTGGAATTGGTCCGCCTGTCAAATTTTAATCCCCCTATCTGTCGCAGGATGGCTAAATGGCTTCCTCCCCGTGGGTTTGATGTCATTTCTGCCCTTTGGAAACAGAACGAAACTTCCAAACCGTAGCTGAAACAGAGAGCACAATAAGAGGAGGCCAGCCGAGGCCTATCGCCTTTCATCTTTTTTTCATTTTCATCACAGGTTCCTGTTCCTGTGTGTGTTTCTAAAGACCTCTGTCTGAGCCCTGGCTACACTGCCTATGTAAGCAGTCCATGTACAACCATTACACACAACACTGTCCCACTTTTTGTTAGGATGTTCATTTCATTATTAGTCATTTGTAAGGTGCTGCTAAAAATCTGTTAATCTTATTGCTAGGCTAGCAAACAATGCTTTTCTCTACCTTTCTCACCTTTCCCCAGGAGAAACACTGCCAGTGTACAACTATTACACAGAATCCAGTCCCACTTTAACATTACATAATTAGCCATGTTCAGTATGGTCCTGCTTAAAATCTGATCATCTTTGTACATCTGTTGCTTAAGCTACACAATTCTTTTCTCTACTCGTGTCTGTCAATAACTTGGATCTGGAAAGAAAAAAAGAAAAGAGATTTTGTTTTTGCGCTATAAAACTTCTCATACTCAGTTCATGTTTTAAAGTCTGAACACAAATATATGGCTGCTTTACTACAGTAAACAAGCAGTAACAGTATTGGAAAGCATTAATAATTCGACTATATGATGCACTGTTGAGGTGCCCATGACTCTCAAAGCCCAAGAAAATGTGGTCAAATAAACATTGTTTAGACTCCGAGTTATGTGAGCTTATTCTGAAAATATTGTCTTCTCTTGATTTACAATTAAGAAACATTGAGAGAAAACATCCGATTTTCATTCACTATCAGGGGGAATTATTGTTATTATTTAATTATTTGTAGAGTTGGAACCTTCTCTAGCAAAAGCAGATTCCAGCAGCCCAGCAGTGTGGTCATTAAAGAATCTGGACCTGGATCTGGGTGGCGACAGGTGTGAACACTTGTTATGTCTGGTCCCTGGCTGCATAATTGAATGTTGACAGGCTGGAGACAGGTCCATGAGCTAAGTGACTGGGAGAGTTGGCCTTTCAACCACCCTGTCACTTTGACTTTAATGACCCCCAATAATATGCTCATCACAGTGTCTCATGCGAATATATGTTATATATTTGCAAATTTTGCACTACTGTATGTATTTCTGCACACATTATAGTAGATATGAACTGCCCATAAATGGAGTACCATCATTTTTTAGTTTTTAGTTGATTAGGATATAGTGACTGATTATAAACTACACAAAATATTTATATTACCCTGGTAGCATGGGTTGTGTATAACCAAAGACTTAATAATAATAATCTTTTCAAATAATTTTAATTTTATTGCGTAAAGAAAATAAGTGATTAAAAACTGTCACTTCTGCACCATAATTGCTGGGTTTCCACTGAAAGAACAGCACAACTACTTTGTTGGGGCGTTTATCATGCTAATGCACCCATAAAGGTACTGAGATTATATTAGTGTGTATACTCACATGTAGTTTCATACATATTTGAGTCTGTGTGAGGGTGTTGCACTTTAGAGATATCACCTTGCCCTGCAGAACAAAATTGGCTCCTGCTCCGTAATGGTTGGCATTTTAGTTTTAATTAAAAACCCATTAAATCAACGCCTTATTGAGTTTTATTTAAGTGTAAATTAAATACTACAATTTAAAGGCAGCTGGATGCAATAAAAAAAAACTTGTATCGTTAGATCTTCAATGGAATTGTTTCTGTCTCATTATTTTATATCTTAAACTGCTGCGTGATTTTGTTTTTGTCAGCCCATTGTCATTTTCATTTTCATGTTCGCTGAGATGTTATTTCCTACTTTTCTCCAACTGTGACCTGTTTGGCAGGTGCAATCAGCATATGTTATCCTTCCATCTGGCGCTGGATAATATCACAGCAATATTGCTTTCCTCTCAGTGACTGCATGTCATCAGTGTCGTGTAGAAACCTTCTTTCTCTAGAAAGTTAACTTTTTCATTAAAAAAAATAAAAGCTTGATACAGCCCATCAATCGTTTGGCCCACCTCCAACATTATGAAACCTTTTCTGTATGTAGAAGATAATGTCAGCTGTCAACTGCAATAAAAAGAAAATAAACTGCCAGAAATTTGAGATGCCAGGTTTTTGCAGGACACCAGCAATGATGAGAGTGGGACTGTTTGTAATCTTCCACTGTGAACCTTTCAAGCCATTACTCATCAGCACAGTTCTGTGGCTTGAAAGAAATTGCAAGTTATTAACTCTGCTGTCAGAGAAATGAATGTGTCCTACTCGGAAATGCTAAGCCACGAGAAAAGTATTATATAAAATCACAGTTTAATCCTCTTCACTGATGTAATCAGAAAAATGGCACACATCTGAAATCTGATGCTGGAATTGGGCTCTCTCCAAAGTACACTCAATGCTCTGGACTTTTCCTCTGATGCCAGCCAGGCAGCTGTGTGTTCTGCGCTTTGTGCCAGATGCTCTGAGCTCAGCACATGGTGGCCTTGGATAGCACTGGATATGGGGCATTGATAAGGTCTAAGCACGCTGCACCATACTACAATGCCTGATTTGGATTCAATAAACCTTTTCCCCCTGTTGAATTAAATCCATATTAGAAAATGTCCGTTGTTCGATAATCTCCCTTTGGTCTGTCCGTGGCCTCTGGCAAGCCTGAATTTCTCTGAAGCTTGAAAACCAATGAAACATTGAATGTTCTCATCAAGCACTGTACAGCTAAACTGGAATTTTAAGTTTAATTATTCATTTAGCCTCTTTTTATTATTTTCAGGTATTCTTATGCCTGTCTCTTGTTTTGGTGACAATGCGAGGTTAAAGGTGAACATCACTAAAAGGGAAAGGGGAACAAGGAAATATCAGTGAAGTATGGAAGCCCATTTCCAACAAGAAAAGAAAACATGAAAAGTTAGACATTTCAGTTTAGAATTTTGACTTCCTAAGTCATAATTACTGTGAGTTCGTAAAGTCAAAATTTTGTCTCAACATCTCACAATTTTGACTTACAATGTAAATTTGTTTTTTGACTTACAACAGGTTATGAGATAGTAAGATGTTTGACATTTTGTCTTACAACCTCATAATTGACTTGCCTCATTGAATTACTAAAAGTAAAAAAATCTTTCACTTACCACAAGATTTTGACTTAGTATAAGTTTTACTTACAAAATCAAATCTCATAATTTCAATTTAGTATCTTAGAATTTTCATTTAGTAAGTCAAAATATTGACTTAGTATGTCATAATTGTGACGTGCCATGGATCATTATCATGCATAATTTTTTCTTTTCCTGGCAGAAATGGGCTTCCATAGCCTTTGTTTCCCCCAAGAATGCAAAAGCACAGTTTGCAGGTCATTATTTGAAATTTCATGCAAGGCCTATTCCTGACCCCAAAAATATTCTCCCAACAGCAGCAATGGCACACAGAAAACCACGCGATGTGATTTACAATGTCAGTTACAATAATTATTTCAAGCTATAAACCACAGCAACCCAGATGTCACTTGTGTTCCAGCATGTGGGCGAGAGAGGCAGAGCTTAAAAAGGGAACATTCTCTGATATGCTGTCATGTATCAATCTGTGGTTTTCAGCTCGGTCCAAAAGTCATTTTGTGATGCAGGGCTGACTGGCCTTTTCTGTGTCCAGTGATCCCTCAGCCTGGCCTCTGCTACAATTAGTCATTTCCAGAAGGTCTTTGTACTAAAACATGGCCTGTACATGTATGTTTTGAGTAACACAGAAACAGTATGGTAAAAGATGGATTATTTGAACGGGCCTACCAAGTGTCTACAGTGTTAGGTGATTGTGTCTAGGAATCCATCGTCTCATATTCCATCCATTGGTAGACCCCACTAGATTTTGTTCAATGATGTTTAATGTTGTGACTAATACGGTGGGACTCCTGTGTGATGCGGAAATTTGACAGCGATCCTCATTGATTTGACAGTTCATTAGCATCATTAGCAGTTGCAACACTGTTCACAATGTTAAAAAACTTTCTGTAAGGGTGAATGCAACCATCATTGAAACCAAACTTGGGCATCTTCCAACTGATTGCAAAGCCTGTACAAACCTTTTCCATTTGGACTCAAACATGCCAAACCATGTGAAAGATATGTATTTACTAGTTGTCATTGTTTACCAAGCTGCTGGTACATTTTCCTGAAGCACAAGCGTGCCATTTTTCAGATTTGAAATGTTGTGGAAACTCCACCCATCTAGCACAAGCCAGTTTTATACCAGTCAGGTTTATGAGCGTACCCAAATTTAACAGCGCCCACTTACGTAGATACTCTTGGCAAGTTGCTATGCAATTTGATTTAGAAAAATACATTTTAGACAGCATTATAGAAAATGGCACCATGCCTGGATTAGACTACATTAATATGCATTTGCCAATTAAGTAGAGAGTCTCACACAAAAGTAATCTTTATTACTCTTGGAATAAATACAATTGTTATGTAAAACTGAATTATAGCTTCCCCACCATAACTGCAAACAATAAACTTACCCTTTTTTTCTAATCATGTTTCCAGTAGCTTGGTTTACTGCTGCTTAAGTTTATTTGATTCATTTCTTAAAATTATTCTTGCCATTTTCACAGTGAGTTGCAGAAAAGTGTATTTTCCTGCAAGCATTATGTTGTAAAAAGAATACTCAGAAAATGTGTTGGCATCTGAGGGTATTTGTGCACCTGTATGACATCTTCAGCTGAACAACTGCCAGGTATAATCACAATTACATCCTGTGTGTTACCCAAAAGGAACAGTACTAGAGAATAATAAGAACCACAGGGTTTGTTAGATTTCAGAAACCTCTTAAAAGAACCCTTGCAGTGAGGAAATACAGCAGGTACTATATATCTGTGTAGTTGCTATAGAAACCTGACAAGATGTTGTTAGTACATTACTTTGCATTGACCGTCATCATCACCTCATCTGTTTCATACTCTGCCATCTCTAAATAGATAAGCCTTTTTTAATGAACACCTGGAAGTCAATTAACACTGCAGGCTCTGCTGATGCAGAGATTTATCTAATGAAATCACACCCACAACTACCGATCAGCATTGCTTTAGTAAATTTGCAAATGAACTGTGGAGACTTAGCACCACCACCGCACATTTCAATTAGTTTCATTGTCACTGATATTACATTTGTCATCGTAAATAGCACCATATGCTCACACCACTTAATTCAAGTTGGGGAGAGATTATGAGCACATGATTTAGCAATTGCACCGCTCTTCCACAATGATATGGTACTGGCTGATGTGAAGTGAAATGAAGCCAGGCACTCGAATGAGTTGAGGGCACCATTTCCCTCCCCTCTGATTGACTAAACATTTAGCTGTGATATAATTGGCTTGGTAACAAAGTGACCATGGGGCGTGAATACATTTGTAACAAAGCCCTTTGATCAGACTCAGAGGCACATTGGTATCTCAGGCCTCTCTTGACATGGCGGGCTGTCAGCAATGTTTGGTGAGTTGTGAAGGGCAGGAATTTTCAACACAGGTTAAACGATGTGACGGCTCTCGTGCTAGGTACACTTGCCTCATCAAACATGATGTTATCCATTTCCTCTAACATTGCCCACTGTGGATAATTCATTTTCCTTCACTTTAATTCAAGGTGAAACTTCATCCAGGATTCAGGTTTGAAATAGTAAACTTCCTGATTTGTGACACTACAAAAACATAACTTGACTTTACACATTCTCTCTTTATTTGAAAAAATAATAAACCAACCGATGAGATCCTGAGCAAAAGTATCACATTTTCATTCCATCATGCCAGCTGTTGTTGGGCTTGTCCCAGAGGTTAAATTATCATCTCAGTCTATTCACAGGGCTCTCACCAAGCGAGCTATGGTAGGAGGAAATCAGGCATCTCCAAGCAGCAGGGGTGAAACTGTCAACTGCTGCGGTGGAAAATGCACTGTGGTTGCCCCCACCGTCTGTCCTGCTCCATCTCCCGCCCCCTCAGAGGGTCTTCCTCACACACCCCGCCCCCTCCCACAGCTCCATGTATCAGCAGATCTGTAACCTGTCGGTGGTGATGAATAGAGGGCGTCTGCAGCCATGGCTGCCACCACAGGCACAGATGGATGATAGCGGGCTGTTAAAGTGCTTCCTGCGCCACAGTGGCCAACATAGTCAAGGCGAGCGGCATTGGGCAATATTCCTCTGTTTCTTTTTATTCAGTGATGTTTGGGCTGTAAGTGTCATTGGCAAGAGTTGAAACACAGTCAAAGCACCTGGTGCGCCAAGTCAAAAAAAAGTTACACAATTAGGTAGCAACAGCAACAGTCTCCTTCTGCACCACAACATTTTCCTTTTTTTTTTTT
Organism: Maccullochella peelii; assembly: GCA_002120245.1. NCBI lineage: Eukaryota > Metazoa > Chordata > Actinopteri > Centrarchiformes > Percichthyidae > Maccullochella > Maccullochella peelii. The sequence goes on from LKNJ01003885.1 coordinate 27,166, forward strand.
TTGCTTCTTATTGGCAGCCAGAGGATTTACAAAGGACAATTACAAATACTTCATGCCTGTTCTGACATTTATATATAACAATGAAATCAAGTGCTTAAGGGAAAGAAATAAACAAGCAAGCAAAAACACACAAAAAAACTTTGCTTGAAAAGATTCACACAAAAGTCACACCAATTTGATCATAAAGAAAGAGAAAAGAAAAAGAAATTAAATAATAAAAATGGAAGTATGAAAATCGACACTTTTACTTGTTATATTGTATATGTTTCAGCAGCCCAGGTACTAGAAACTGCTGACATGATCAAACTGTCAATTGTCAAACGGCATTACAGGCTGACACTGTCCACATAATTCACTTTTGTGTGGCACTATATCTAGTAATTGCATAGCTAATTGGAGGGCTAATTGAGAAGTATTCAGAATTAATTATAAAATGTTCTCCCAGATGATGAAAAAAAATTGGTTATTATATAAACTTCTAAATCTGCCCCTAATCACACCACTTAGCCTCAGTGAGCAGTTAATAAAGAGAAAATGGATGCAGGCGGCTTATCAGTTTTTGCCACATTATTCAAAAATGACTTCATTTATTTGTTTACATTCGCTCAATGTTTATGTCGTATTCTTTTCTAAATTAACTCACACCTACCTTCTTCCTTAATGCACCGAGGACATCTTAATGGAATTATTTACTATATAAAATCTGCCTTAGCTTCTTTGTAATGTTGATTCTTGGAAAAACTGACCTCCTCGCTGCTCTAAATCCTATTGTGCAGCTGTCACAGATATTAGACCCCACAATGACCCTGGGGAGGGATTGAAGCATGAGCAAACACTGGAAAGAACATAAACCATTAGATGCGCTGTTAAAGTGTAACAGTGAATTGCATGGTATCCACAGAGAGCTCTGTTACAGTCGTGGAGGCATCCAGCAGAGTTAAGCATGTGCTCAAGACTGCACAGAGGCAGTGTTGTCATCATTAGATTACTACAGCAACTGAAGATGCACTTAACTCTTCTGCAACATGGTTATAAATGGCCTGCATCCAGCTGGAGCCAGCTATGAGCCACACATTATAGCCACAGTATAGGATCCATAGAAAATATCATAAAATTATGCATTTTTTAAAAAGGAATGGAAGGTGAAAATTAAATGCCAGAGAACCAGAACCTTATTTGCACATTCCCTGCATAAACTGATCAGACAATGTTGATATTTTGGGATGGATTTAACAGGTCAAAACTTATTTGCATGACAGACCTACTGCATTATTTAATGTTTCTCACAAGAGGACTTCCAGTCCCTTGATGCCATGTTTTTCTCATCATGTATGTGAACCTATCAGTGAGGATCCTCAAGGAACAGTGATGGTACATGACTAACGTCAGAACCATGTGTTGAAGAACATGTTATTGTTGCAGGGTCCTGATCTTCCAGAGAAAGCTGCTCAGGAAAGGTTACCCTCCAAACACCAACCTCTTGACCACCTTAGACGCTTCAGATAAGATACGATATCTGGTGTGTGGATATTTTCACCTCTGTTTCACACATACAAACAACATAATCCTCAAAGTTTTGAATCTCTAATCCCCATGAATTACACCTGTGGCATACGAGAAGCTGGTAAGAATGTTGTTAGTGTTAAATTGGTGGCTGAATGTGGCTCCACACCTCTTCCTTATATTGCAAAAGGGCAGAAACAACATCAGTGCAGCTTGAGCAGCACCCTAGATGGTATACCACTATACTTAGTATACTAAGCATTTGTCTGAAGCCTACAAGAATCACAAAGTACACTCACAATCTGCTTTCTTTCTAGAGAAAAAACCCCCATAACAACCCAAATACGACCTCCCAATGTTGGCTCTGCTAGCTGCCAAGAGGGCAGTTCTTTACACTGCTTCTGGATTTGTAATTGAGCTTGCATAGCTGCTGTGCACTGCGGTAGGCAACAGCACTCATCAGGGGTAATTTTACAAGGGGTTAGTTGTGTCAGGTAAGAGGTGCCACACCATACAGTCAGCTGATATGACAGAGGTAGCAAGAAGCTGAGCTGAAGTGGTGGAGAAGCTTATTGTTTCCGTTCTGTAATATACTATCACTACATCATTTTTTCTCAATGTGACAGAGGCAGTGTTAGCTTTTCTGATTAAATTTGCCTTTGTGTGAATAAATGCAACATACTTTACTAGCTAGATTTAAGGTTCTCACTTCATGGACTTGTGAGTGTTTTGGCTACTTATGACACACCAAGCCAGATGAGACAACATTGCATGCATTTGTTTAAGCAGAGACCTTCAGCTACATGCTGCCACAATTAGAAACTACATTTTGTAGGTGGGGCTTCACATTTGTCTATATTTAGATCACAGATTTAGAGGAATAGTTCAACATTGTGGGAAATATGATTATTTGCTTTCTTTCCGAGAGTTAGACGAGACGATCGATACCGCTCTCATATCTGTCTGATAAATATGAAGCTAAAACCAGAAGACGATTAGCTTAGCATAAAGACTAGTAACAGTTAGCCTGGCATCTTTACATTTAGGTTATTAAATTAATTGAACAAACAGGATATAGCATGTAAATGAGTAAACTTTGGTGGTGCAGGTTATCTTTGGACAGAGCCAGGCTAGCCCTTTCCCCCTATTTCCAGTATTTATGCTAAGCTAAACTAACGGTTTCCTGGGTGTACCTTCATATTTAGCATAGAGATACAAGAGTGGTATCAGTCTTCTCATCTAAATCTCAGCAAGAAAGCAATTTAGTGTATTTCCCAAAATGTTGAACTGTTCCTTTAAGTAGAATAAATGATATCAGCTTTGCCCTTGAGGCTCATAATCCAAACTGTTCCAGTAAAGCTGCCTGGTGTCATTAGGATACTCTGAGGGACAGTTGCTGTAACCTTTCAGCTCCCATGAGTCACTGTCCAATTGCAAGAGAGTTGCTTCAAGAGGCAATAAGTCATCTATCACATCTATTGAACGCTTTCGGTCACCTCACCAGTAGGAACTGCAGCAACATCAATATACGTTAAAACCATTTAACACCGACATTCTCTCCACCCAGTGACTTGGGTCTGTTATAGACAAAACAATTGTTATACCTTTGCAATAAAAAAGATAAAAATGTAGCTAATTGGTGCAGAGAATCAACAAAATAATACATGAAGATGGAATCAAATAAAACAAAGCTCTTTAATATGGTTTGACAATGTGATTAAGCTTTCATAGCTGAAAAATGTTGTGTGACACTAGTTGTTTGCTTTTTACATCTTCCTTTACTGGCCAATTGTTGAAAATGCCAATATTTGGATTTTATTTGTGCTGGCCTAAGCTTTAAAATCTGACACCAGAGAAGTGACTCCAAAACAGTATTAAGGCCAGTTCAGACATCTGAATATTTTAGCATCTTAAAATATGAATGACGATAGTGATAGTGAGTTACTTGCTACAGTTAAGAAATTTTAAGGCTTGTGTCATACAGACACGGCTCAAACATATTGATGAGGCGATCCTCTCTTTCCTCCATCCAAAACTCTGCCATTTCGACCAGCTGACAGTTTGTAATGACCGGCTGACTTTGCTACCAGCTGATTGGCTGTTGAAACAAGTGACGTGCTGTATGTTCTAAAACCAAACCGTTGGCGATTTGACAAGCTGAGTCGCAGGCGACGCCATTAGCTGGCTTGTGTCGAGCTGAGACGGGCCAGATCACACCACTACAACTTTCCCCTGCAACGTTCTAAAACGGTATTGTCTCGTCGCGAATCTTTGGTCTGAACTGGCCTTTATATTTACAGGAAATTGCCTGCTCAGGGAAGTCTTTTTCCCAATACAACTGCACATTTCAGCAAAAAGTACATGCATACATTCTTTATGACACTGGATGGTGATGGAGATTTCAAGCCTTGCATTTCCAGTGGGTTTGTAGGTTTTCTAGGAAAAAATGAGTTTGATACCCAGAAATCTCAGCATGTGGCCAAGTATCCTTGAATAACCACTATTGATTTTCAATCCTGTCAACCCCCTGCAAATATGGTCATTCTGTGTTACAAGAAGTGTTTTTTCTCGCACCTTTGACAGTAACACAAGTGCTCAGCAAACTTCCTGGGAAAAAAATTAAGTTAAAAACAGGAAGTAATGGGGCTCAGCTGCCTGACCTGTGTGAACTTGGCAGGCTGACAAGCGAAAGCAGACAATGCCTGTCTTGACCTAACCCGTCCGTTCTCGGCAGAGCTCCATCTCCAGGGCATCCCGCTCCCTTACATGACAGGCCTCAGAAATCATCTTTTCCTTCCTGTAGTAATGACAGTGCTGTATCACCAAGATAACTTAAACAAAGAAATCTTTCATACGCACAGCAGCAGTGACAAACCCAATGTAAAGTATCGTAAGTGACAAGGGATGTATCAAGGACATCTACCAATTTTAATATACGCCTTCTTAAAGGAGTAGTTCGATATGTTTATTTGAAACAGGTTTATTTGCTTTCTTACTGAGAGGTAGGTGAGAGGACAGATACCACTCTCACATCTGTACGGTAAATAAGATGCTAAACCTAACATCTGGTTACTTTAGCTTAGCATACACACTGGAAATAGGGAGAAACCGCTAGCCTCGCTCTGTTGAACAAAGTCCACCTACCAGCACTTCTAAAGCTTGTTTGTTTAATCCGTACAAAAGTGTAAAAACAACTGTTTGTGGTGCAGATTTTGTTACCTTTGGACAGAGCCAGGCAAACTGTTTTCCTGTTTCCACTCTTTATACTAAGCTAAATGGGTGTAATCTTATACTTAACGTACAGACACGAGAGTGGCATCAATTGAATAAGCACTTTTATTATAAATCATGATATTACATCAATTGCAGTGTACTAATGCATGCTGTAGGATAAAATCAACTTAGGGGAGAGAGAGCTCTAGCCTGAATGATTGACAGCCGAGTCCAAATCGATTCTTGAAACCTTTTCAGGCAGCAGTGTTTGATTTGACAGCTCAGTTGAGTTATGGAGGTCAGGCAGTTGCTCTAATAAAGCCAAGGTCAGAGTCATGGTTCTTGGTGAACACCCCCCCACCCCACAAAACTGAAGCTGTATTTCAAGTGAATACTTTATGAAGTAATTCTATGCATCATGGCTTTAATTGCTGCTGTGAGGACTAAGTGAAGATGAATCAGTTTCTAGAGAATCTACTGTATTTCTTATACTTTTGCATCTTGTTTAAACACATGAAGGTGCCTACATTTTCTATGAAGTTTGACCTTGCTAAAAGGAGATATTCCCAGAGAGACTGTATCAGGAGGAGTTGAACTCCCGGTAAAACCAGTTTCCTCAGCTATTTAATATTTTAATAGTGTATTTAAACTGTGTTTGTGCTCAGAAAACATGGGCAATAAGGCTGCATTATTCAAGCAGGTTTCCATGTTTGTTTTCTGATTTTCTGTCAGCAATCATCAGTCTTCTTTTACCCTCCTCTCCTGGTCCCCCGGAGCAAGAAGCCCAGGAATCTGCCCCCCACAGCATGTGACAGAGCACACAAAGGCCATCGCTGAAGTAAATATCCACTCTTACTTACTGCCAGATCTTTTTTTGTTGTTGTTGTTGTTTTTAAAACATGGTTGTGTTGACTCGGATGCTCGAAACAGTAGGTGAATTTCTGGGCGAAGTATCAGGACTCTGTGGAGAATGTCACCACATTCAGAGGTAGCCAAGTCAAGGCTATTGTTTGCTTTTATACTTTAAGCCACTAATGTTTGTTATTAGAATTAGCAAAAGGTCATGAAGTAGCACAATCAATGTTGGCAATGTACTAACAAACATTGACAGACATTTTGACTTGTCATACAGTAATAATGACTGTATTTAATAAAAATTAAATTAGGTTGAATTAAATTGAAATAAAGAGTGTTCTGTTCAGAGGGGTATACAAATAATAAACTGAATAGGATTAAGTGATAAAGCACAATATTGCAACTATTAAAAACATTAAAAAGCCGGTTACAGATACAGAATATGTGATCAAGGAGAGAGATGTCAAATAAAACACAGTCACATTGGACTGTAGGTCATGAAAGTGAACAGAATTTACGTTTCCCAAATTACATTTTAAAAAGTGTGCAAAAACCTGTTGTGTGCTGCTAATAAATGCTCTAAAAGCATCATCACAGAAGATCTGCATCTTTTAAAAAAAAACTTCATTCATTTTGATCTGATCTCCATTTCATATTCACTTAAGCAGGATGTCAAGCTCAATTTAAATCAAGTAGCAACACAGTCGTTGGCCATTTGCCTACTTTTGCTGAAGGGCAATTTAAACCTGTCAGGTACGAGGTGCATCTCACTGGCCATGTGTGATTCCTTATTAAAAAAATGCTCTAAATTAGCCATGTTTACAAATCAAGGGCTGTCAAGGTGATTAATTACCACCTCCATTCCCAGATAATATCATGTGACATCTGCCCTCTCCCTTCCTCTGAAGTAGTGGCAGGGATCACTCGTCCTCTTGATTAATTAAAAGAGCCCCATGGGATAACTTTTGCAAGCAAACCTTTGTTAATTCTTAAACCTGCCCTTGAAACACACACACACACACACACACCAACACACACACACACACACTCTGAGAGACAGAGTGAAGTTTCCCAACAAGCACCATCCTTGCTGTTTGTCCAGGGAGAATGTAGAAGAAGACAGGAAAAAGATGTAGGGGTGAGGTGTTATGTCAGATTTGACAGCTGACTCCAGAAGCTGCATTAGAGACAGACAGGACACCGCAGCTAATAATATCACTTTGATCTTCTCACCCCTGAGGTTTGTGTAGAGCACAAAAAAAGGTAAGATAATGACTTCCTCTCCCAAGACTAGAAATAAAAGGTAAGAGGAAACAATCTGTGAAGCAGATACGGCTCGTCCCTTTCAATTGCAATGGCATCAATTCACTGCTTATGATCTTTGTTTTTATTTTTTCAGCTTCCTCTACATTTTGTTATTATATAGTAAAAGCAAGTGGAAAGAACTGCACTTATGTGCAATTTTGAGGTACCACATATTACTTTATTCATGTACTTGTACTATATATATAAAAAATAATATTTTTTACTCCCCTACATTTATTTGACATGTGTAGTTATTAGTTACATGCAGATTAAGATATTTCAAACAAAACATCAACTTTTATTAGATGTATTAATAATTGCTGCACTGCAAAAATCGTCACCTTGTCATTTCCAAGTCATTTCTGTGTAGTCCTTAAAACCAAATTTTCTGTAAAGTGAATAAACAACGCTGCAGTTTTACATTTTAACCTGTTACCACCTGTTTTTTTAGAAAAGAGTTTGTTTGTATCTTCTATGAAAGAATAAAGGAGGTTTCTGCACTGCAAAAAAGATTTCAAAAACACAGGATAAGATGTTCGCTGTCCTAGAGAGTCTCCTTGCTGATGGTGAATGCAACAATGAAGTGATTGACGATGGAAGGTTGACACAGAGGAGTGGGCACTTGAGGTTTCATTGATAAGCCCACGACGCCTCTAGAGGACTCAAAAGTGAATTCTGGCATCCCAGAAACATCCCCTTCTGTGTTGTCTTGGTCTGCTACTTTGGGGGGCCCAGCAGGGGTCTTGCCACTTCATCCAAATCCACTGGCTGCTTCTCTCTGCTGCCTCCAAAGCAGCTTTGATGGCGCGCAGGCTCTGGCCTCTGATTTCCAGTTCTCTGAGCCACGAAAACTCTGCACCCCACCTCCACAGGGTGGACTTCAGCATTCCAGCCACGATGTTGTGCTTCAGCAGCTAGCTCGGCATAGCGTAGGTGTTTTCGCTCATAAGCCTCGTCCGCGGAGTCCTCCCAGGGTACAGTGAGCTGAGCTGACTTTCAGGTCTTAGGGTGGTGATTGGCCGATGTCAACCATCATCTCCCAGTTGCAGGCTAAGCGTAGCTGGCCTCGCTCCGGTGGTGTGGAGCCGTTCCTGGTTACCTTAGCCCCCTCACGGTCTGCAGGGGATTGGACACTTGATTTAAAAAAATACTTGCAACAACTTGGTTTACATAAGAAACAGGTTAAAAATAAACAATACGAGTTGATTTTATTTGAATAAAACAAATTAAAATAAAACTGACTTAAAAGGGTATTTGTGTAGTGCATATAAATTACCCATCATTATGTAAAGTAGATCAAACCAGCTCTGTCTCAACCCATAGTAAACCCACACAGGTGTTTTCACTTATTTACCCTAATTAGCCCTCTACTCAGGACTGTGCGGGCGTGTACAGACTGTGCTTGATTGACATCTGTCTCACTTTCCTATTAGAATGGCAGAACAACTTCGTATTAGTACATAAAGATTGGCGACATGTGAGCAGAGGTCTAATCAACCACAATAATTGAAAACAACTGTGTGGGAAAGCAGTTCTTTATTTAAAGGCCCTGCACACCCATGGGAAAGCTACACAGGTGATTTAAAGTTTTTAATTGTTTAATTATTAGATTTCTCAGGGTTTTGTCTGAAATCATGTCCATTCATTAACCATTTCATAATATAATAGACATTTCTTAGTTTACTCCAAAGTGAGCTGTAAATTTGGACAATCATGTATCATCATCATCATTTTGTCGTTCTGCATCTATCAAATTGGGAACTACGGACTGTGGTAGTAGGAGGTACTTACTTTATACGCTGCATTGTGGGAATATTTGAGGGCAATAAATAGTCCTTAAATTTCACTCTCAGAATGCAGACACTCAAATACAGAAAGGTAAATATAGTGCACTTACTAGTAAATAGGGAGTGATTTCGGACAAAGCCATTGATTGGCTGACCCTGACTCTTACGTTAGCTTTTTTGCACCTCTTAGAGCAGGACAAATTACAACTCTAACATTCTTGTAACTACAGTGTCCGGCGACCTCATGTAATTCCCAGCATAGCTGCGTCCACCTTAAACCTAAGCAGAGGTTTAATCAGCCAGAACAACTGAAAACCCTTGTCCAGATGTGCAGTCTTCAATGTATAATTAATAATGATCCAATTATATATAAAGATGTAACAGAACATTCTAAAGAGCCCATTCTGCACGATAAGTACTTCTACTTTTGATACTTAGTATATTGTGATCATAAAATCTCTGTACTTTTTAAAAAATTATTTGGAATGCAGGACTTTGACTTGTAATTGAGTATTTTTACAGTGAGCTATTGCTAGTTTTACGATCTGAATACTTCCTTAACCACCGCTTAAAAATATAATTTATAAAGTAATTTCAAGCATGCACGCATAGAGGGTGCTTGGAGAAGTAAGTTGAGGCATGTGTACACAGCTCTCAACTGCAGGCAGTGCAGTCAGTTATTATCCATTAGGTGCTGTTAAACAAGCCAGCAGTCCATATGAACTTTAATGATTTATTCCTAAAGCCCCAGATTTACTAAGAACGCTGCATCATTCACCACCTCCACTTTGGTCCTGATATTAAAAATACAATTACCATATTTCATCACTTATGACAAGCCTTTGAAAGCGCTGATAAGCCATGACTGCATTATTATTTCCGCTCTGACAAGCAGCCTAATATATTCCACAGCAGTGAATTTCATTTGATATGTCATGACACACTGCATTGAATTCTGGTGGCTCTAAAAAACAGCCTCAAAACTAAAGCAGGCTTTCAGTGTAATTCAATCACACATCTCCGCGCCTGCATTTAATCCACCACTGTCACAAAATACACTATAAGTTTCTAATTTATGGTGTGATCCCCTGTTAATGTATACAAGCCAAATCCCAATGTTATTCTTTCCATAATGACAAAGTTTGTTTGCTATGCACAGTGTACAGAGCAATTGAAAAACTAAAAAGCCCACTAATTTGTGTCATGTAAAATAGCCCATATGGGCCGTGTGGGATTTTGAAATAATATTGTTCTTTGCTCACAGGATTAAAAGCGTAGTCACAGCTTTGAATATAAACCATTTGCACATCTTAAAATGTAATTAGTCATTAAGATATTTTCTCCGTGTTGCTGTCTCAGCCTTTTGTATGAGGAGGCAGTCTGTTCTATCCTGATAGCAGCTTCATTATGAAAAAGAAAACCGTTCTCATATATTAAACACTTTGATGTTTTACATCCCAACTGAAGAAGTTTAGCTGCAGGAACATTTTCCTTTATTTACATGAAAACATGCACCAATCAAATATTTTCATTGATGTTTTTGTACATAGCCCATTAAAGTTTCATGATGAATTGTAAAGAGGTGTTTCTAATAAAATAATCACAATACATTTACAGATGTTGCCAGGTGTAAACTGTTTCATGCTGCAGTGAATATTTTGGTTTGATCTTAGTGACTCAATGATCACTCATGTACCTGGCCTTCTTACCTTGGTTTTACATCCACGCTTTCTGTTTGTTTCTGTTGGAACAAAAACTGCCTCAATACACACACACACACACACACGCTAAAAAAAAAGACACACATATGCACACCTACTGGCATTTAGATTACCAGAAAGAGAGAGAAAAAGCAACCAAACTGAACAATGAAGTCTGAGAAATGTGGTTGACTGCAAAATTCAAAAAGCAGGAATGTGAATGTTGCACAGGCCCCTGCTTTGTTATTTACATATTTGCTCATATTTTTTCAGTATTTTCATCAATATACCTTAACTGGAAATATGAAAATCATTATTCATGGTCTCTGCCCAATTGCACTACAGTCAAGTGCACCGTGATAGCATAGCCTGATCAGACTATGATCGCTGCCCGGGCGTCTATATAGTGACGTCACACTTATGCCTTCAGAAGTCAGAATTTACTGTTGTATTTGGAAGATTCTTGTCACTAGTCTTGTGTTATAAGTCTCTTTTTTCTGCTCTGAAACCAGAACCTGTATCACAACAACGTCTGTCCTCAGAAAAACTACAGCTGAGGTAACAAAAGATTTTTGTCTGGTGCTCATCCATTCTACTCTAACGACTCCCCGGAGATCGCCCGCATCTCTACACTCTACTCCTAAAATAGTCTCACTGTTTAGTGATTTTACAGAGTGATTTTCACAGAATCAAAGAAATAAAAAATGCAAGTCCTAATCATGTGAAGGCTGACAGAGCACACATTGTGTTGGGAACCCACTTACAAAGCCCAATATTTTAATTTTGTGGTTCCTAGAGTCTCTAAAAGTAGAATGGGAGCCAGAG